>JAGFNQ010002568.1:0-189012 GCA_024364735.1 Boesenbergia rotunda | reverse complement strand
GGGCTAATTGAAGGGTTTCAACCCTCTAGATCGAATGACCCAGATAAATCTTAAACCAAAGGTTACAACTACTCACCAAAGGTACCTCACATCTTGTCCTTGTATAAATAGAATCCTCTGGATGTTGGAATTATTCATTCAATCATTTGAAAACAAGACTCAATCAAATCTAGCATGCATTTCTTCTTCTGCATCCAGAGTTCAAAAAGCCTACGAGAAGGTTCGCTGGTCTCAAAATTTGAAGTATTGTTATTTCGAGACATCGTCATTGTATCTTGGGAAACAAATTGTTTATATTCGTGAGCATCTGTAGCGGAGCAATATCGTTTTACAGAGATAGTGTCGAACACTAGCCTCGACGATCTTATATCAGTTTGCATCCTCCCCGACGGTAACCCAACCGTCTCACAATCGTAAAACGATATTGTGCAAACTGATATGGCCTTAATCAACGATATTCCGACCGTCGTTCCACAAGGAGAGAAGTCGGAGAAGTTCAACGGAACCGCCTTCAAACGATGGTAGCAGGCGATATTGTTCTATCTGACAATGTTAAACCTCGTATGGTTTTTGCGTGAAGACCCACCAGCCACTACGGATGGTGATTTCAATAGCAAAGTTGCATGCGATGCGTGGTCGCAAGGAGATTTCCTGTGTCGTAACTACGTTCTCAACACATTGGACAACACGTTGTATACCGTGAATAGTCTGATGGAGGTGACAAAATCTCTGTGGAAATCACTAGAAATGAAATACAAAATCGAAAGCGTCGGATTGAAGAAATTCATCGTCGGCCAGTTTCTGGAATTCAAGATGGTGGATTCCAAGAGCGTGACATCTCAAGTCCAAGACATGCAACTGATACTGCATAATCTGGATGTCGAAGGCATGATACTAAACTAGTCATTCAAAGTAGCCACGACAATCACATCTGTTTGAAGCCAACACAGTGGTGGACAACATGAAGCAGTGGTGGATAGATACTGGAGCGACACGTCACATCTGTTCTAATAAGACAATGTTTTTCATGTATACTACGATAAGTGAAAGAAAACTCTATATGGGCAATTCAACTACATCGTTGATTGTCGGATTTAGGAAAGTTGTTCTGAAGATGATGTCTGGGAAGGAGTTAACACTCATTGATGTGCTCCATATTCCCAACATCAGGAAAAACCTATGATCCCGGCCTAGCTTACGTGTAGCCGGTCGGGCCACGTGGCGCACCACGAGGATGGGTCATCGCCAGGAGAGTTCCAACTATCCAACGTGGCAAACCAGGGCCATGGGCTCGAGTTCCACCTGGGATGGAACGCCTGACTAGATAATAAATTGAGTACAGTGTAAATTAGTTTCATTGAGAAACACCGAGTGCTTGACCTAATGTCAGCTGGTCGGCACTCGGTCGGCGCCCGGTCGGCACTCGGTCGACGCTCGGTCGACGCTCGGTCGGCGTCCGATCGGCACCCTCCCTGTGTTATAATGTTGTTTTCCGAAGGATAAGTCGGTTGCGCTAGGTCCAAGCACCCCATGTCTTGGCGTGGCACAAGTGCCCCGATCGGTAGGTCATTAGCTGCATAGTTAGGTTTCCCTCGAAGTGGCCGATCGGCACACTCTTTTGATGCGGCTCGACTCGGGAGTTGTCGTCGCTCGATGCAGTAGCTATCCCCTTACACCGTACTGATAAAGGTGGTACAAGAGTCGGTGCAGGTCGGCTGCAGCCTGACACCACTCATATTCGAATCGCGGATATCCCGCTGACACAATACCTTCCTGACAAGCTCTGGTAACTCGTACCACGGTGCCCCTGCATATGTCAAGACAAGCGGCGGCGATCGGCGAGTTGATAGTGCCCCCTGATCCTATCCCTACATGAGACAAAATGTGGCAGAAGCGGAGCAGATGCTATCGGCTCCCCTGGCTATATAAGGCTCTCCTCCCTTCATCCACAGGTATGTGTAATTTTTGCTACAGTTCTTTCTCCAGTTTTCATTTTCTCCACCGGACACTGACTTATTCGTCGGAGGGCCTTACAGGGGAATTATCCCAGTGGGTTGTTGACAACCATCTTTCTCGCAGGATGGGCGCTAGCAGGAGCAGTTCTCGGTGCCACCTCGCTCTTGGGAGTCCACCTCACTCAATGACAGGTTCATATTTGGTGCTAGAAGGACATCATTTCGCCTGATTGAGAGCACAAGATGGAAGATTCCAACCGAGTGATGGTCACAATTACACCTGAGGAATACGAGTTCCTGATGACATCCCGAGCCTAGAAGACCCCCCAGTTGCCTTTACTTGTGAATAGCTCGGTAACTCAATTTCCCGAGCCCTCGGCCTTAGGCAACTTGGTGGGTCAGGGGAACGCCGCCCAACTAGAAGGCATTTCAATCCCTTTCCCCCTGCATTCTACCGAGCCAGAGGGCATGAGGCTCACTCTAATCCTGCAGATGCATCCGCATCTAGTTAGACACACCGACAACATCTGGATAAGGGGAAGGGCATTTCTGACCCCACACCGACTCCTCTATTGCATTGCCCGTTCTCCTTACAGATCCTCAAGGATCCGGTCCCTAAGCATCTCAGGTTCTTTACCATCCCAGAATACTTGGGGGCCAGTGATCCCGAGGAGCACCTCATGAAGTTCAAAAGTTCTGCCTTACTTCATTAGTATTCCGAGGGCGTCAAATGTCGTGCTTTCTTGACAACCCTATCAAAACTAGCTCAACGATGGTTCGATCGGCTCCCGAGTGGGTCCGTGTCGAGTTTTGAGGATCTCAAGAGGTTGTTCATGCAACACTTCGCGAGCAGTCGGAGGCATCATAAGACCAACCTCAACCTGTTCGCATTAAAACAGGGGCTGAAGGAATCGCTCTGAGTCTACATCAAGAGGTTCAACAGGGTGGCTATGGACCTACCGACCGCCACCCCTGAGGTTCTCATCAGTGTATTTTCTCAAGGATTACAAGAGGGAGATTTCTTTCATTCACTAATCAAGAAGCCCCCAAAGGATTTTGATAGTCTATTGGGAAAAGTTGTTAAATATATCAACGTGGAGAAGCCCAAGCCGCTTGGAGAAAGGAGGTCGGGGGCACCCCAGTCCCCAATCCCCCACAGAATAGTCGCTCGCCGGGTGGACCCATCCGCAGTCCTAAAGGGGTAGTTGATCGGGTGGGGATGGAACAGAGAAACGTGCAACAAGTAGCTTAGGGATGTCTGCCCACCCGGTGGAAGCCTTATTGCGCATTCCACCAGAGTAACACACATAGCACCAAGGAATGCCGCCAGGTAGGAGGATGTCGGACCCCTATCACTCGGGGATTGGGCACCAAGTCTCCCCGGGACGTGGCTTAGGTCGGGGAAGTCCCTCGACCATACCGGCAGTAGGAGAGCCTAGGCGGAACACACCTGCCACTTGCAACCTATTCCCCCTGGAGAAGTAGACTGAGCCCGAAGAGATGGATGAAGAACAATCCAACTAGCAGAATGCCGCCTGAGGAGGGGTCCACATTATCTCGGATGGGCCGACCGGAGGAGACTCGAACCGAGCTCGAAAGGCCTAGGTATGCCGACTGGAAATTCACCAAGTGGGGGCGAGCAGGCGCAAGGCCCTCAGATCAGCTTTGGGTCGTAGGACCTGCAAGGATTGGAGGCCCACATGATGATGCCCTGGTCATCACGGCCGTGATCGCCAACTATCAGATCCACCGCACCATCGTGGACACGGGCAGCTCGGTCAACATACTATACAAGAAAGCTTTCGACCAATTGCAGATCGAGCCATCCCAGTTGGAGTTGGTGGCCACACCCCTGTTCGGGTTTACTGGGAAACAGGTTCAGCCGATCGGATAGTTACGTCTGGCCTTATCCATAGGTGAAGAGCCCCTAAAGAGAACCAGGTGGTCCACTTTCCTAATAGTGGATGCCCCTTTAGTCAACAACATAATCTTGGGACGACCGACCCTCAATAAGTTTCGGGCGGTGGTCTTAACCTTTTATCTCAAGATAAAGATCCCGGTCGGCGATCAACGAGTCGCACATCGACGCTATGTTGATGATGTTCGAACAGAGGGTCAGAAATCAAGGTGAACGTCCACCAGCTGCAATATGGTGCAGGCCTCCCCTTGGGTAGAACTGCACGAGGACAAAGAGGAAGCCCAACTACTCCCCGACCAGGCTAAGACCAAAGTCAGGATAGTAGCGGGCCTGCCCGACGAATTAAAGCAGCCACTATTGGATTGGCTAGAATGGAACCAGGATGTATTTGTCTGGTCAGTGAAGGATCTCAAGGGGGTCCGACCGGAAGTGGTCGAACACCATTTGCATGTGTACCCGAATGCTTGACCGGTCAAACAACGCAAGAGGGACTTCAACGCCGAGCAAAACAAAGTCATCCAGGCGGAGATTGAGAAGCTATTGGAGGTCAGATACATTAGAGAGGTCCAGTTCCTGGCCTGGTTAGTTAACGTGGTTTTAGTGGCCAAACTTGATAACAAGTGGCGAGTCTGCATCGACTTTCGGGACTTCAACCGAGCCTGCCCGAAGGACTGCTATCCTTTGCCAAGGATCGACCAGATGGTCGACTAGACCGCTGGTAATGAACTCTTCTCTATGTTGGACGCCTACCAAGGCTACCACCAAGTGCCTCTAGCTGTCGAGGATCAGGAGAAGGTCAGCTTCATCACGACTGATGGTATGTATTGTTATACTGTCATGTCGTTCGACCTCAAAAATGCAAGTGCTACATATCAACGCATGATGAACAAAGTCTTCCGAGAACAAATTAGGCAGAACATTGAGGTGTACGTGGATGACATCTTAATCAAGACCGGCTGAGCGATCGATTTGGTGCAAGATGTGGAAGAAACCTGCTGCACCTTGCGCAGATATGGGCTGAAGTTGAACCCGGTCAAGTGCCTTTTTGGAGAGCGGAGCGGGAAATTCCTCGGATATATCATCACCGAAAGAGGCATAGAGGCCAACCCAAGTAAGGTCTAGACGCTGCTCGACATGCCACCGTCGCGAAATCTAAGAGAGGCGCAGAGACTCACGGGAAGGATTCGCCAAGCCACGAAGTTTCAGTGGAATGCTGATTACGACAAGCATTTGGAGAGCTAAAGTCCTATCTCACCGAGTTACCTGTCTTGGCCAAACCGGAGCTGGGAGAGCCTTTATACGTATACTTGGCAGCCTCGGCTGAGTCAGTTAGTATGGTGTTAGTGAGGCAAGAGGAGGTTGATCAACAACCAGTGTACTTCTTTGCACATTTATTGAAAGGTGTCGAGGGTCGCTACACGGCGCTCGAGAAGTTGGCTTATGTCTTGCTGTTAGCAGCCCGGCGAGTCCGACCATATTTCTTAGTACATCTGATCGTGGTCTTGACCAATAGCAGTTTGGGTCGGGTAGTGTCAAATCCGGAAGCTTCAGGGTGATTGATCAAATGGACGACGAAGTTAAGTGAATATGACATACAGTATCAAGCCCGCCCGCCCATTAAAGCTCAAGCCTTAACCAATTTTCTCAGTGAGTTACGCTCAGAAGAGACCGAGGGTGCCTGGAAAATTTATGTAGAAGGGTCTTCGGCTTGGCAGGGGAGTGGTATTGGTATTTTGATGGTCTCCCCCAATGTAGAGCAAATGCATTTGTCCGTGCGGCTAGAATATCGAACCACCAATAATGAAATAGAGTATGAAGCCCTAATTGCTGGACTGTAAGCCGTCAAGCACATGGGCGCTGCTCGAGTAATGTTGTACTCAGATTCATAGCTAGCCACTCAACAGCTCGCAGTTCAGTTCGAGGTCAATAATAATCGACTGCGGGCGTATGTCGAAGCATACGAGAAGCTGAAGGCAGGGTTCTAGGAGGTCAAGTTACAAAAGATTCCTAGAGAAAGCAACCTCAGGGTCGCTGAACTAGCAAAGTTGGCCAGTGCGGTAGGCTCCTGGGTGCTTCCTCAGCCAATGAGTCAAGCAATGTTGGTGATGCACATAGAATAGCAAGTGGAGTTGGAGCTCGGGACAGACTGGAGAGCACCGCTAATCGCCTACTTGACAAACGGGACAATCCCGACCGACCATGAGGAGGCCCGACTCTTAAGAAAGTGAGATGTTCAATATTCCTTCGTCGGGGATGCGTTGTATAAGACGGATTTTGCCCAACCACTGCTCAAGTGTCTGGACAACGAAGATGCTGAGTACGTGCTCCAAGAGATACATATGGGAATCTACGGTAACCATGCCGGAGCAAGAGCTGTGGCCCAGAAGGCACTACTTTCGGGTTATTATTGGCCGACCTTGCAGAAGGATGCCGATCAACTATTCTCTATGTGTCTGTCATGCCAGAAGCACCACAACCTTCCCCATCGAGCGGTCGAGATGATGAAAGTCTCAGTGATCTCTTGCCCCTTCGATCAGTGGAGAATGGACATAGTGGGGCCTTTTCCCATGGCTCCTACTCAAAAAAGATTTTTGTTAGTGGTAGTGGACTACTTTTCTAATAGATAGAAGTGGAGGCACTGGCGCGCATCACTGGGCAGGTGGTGATAAAGTTCCTCTGGCAGAACATACTCTGTCAATATGGGATCCCGTACGAGTTGATCTTGGATAATTGACGACAGTTCCAGGGCAAAAGAATTAGAGAATGGTGCTCGGCTCACGACATTCAATAATCGTTCACCTCTGTGGTGTACCCTTAGAGTAATGGGCAAGCAGAAGTAGCCAATCGGGAAATCCTAAGAGGGTTGAAGATGAAGCAGGATCACACGGGGCAGCATGTGGGTCGATGAGTTACCCAACATCTTGTGGGCTCAACGGACCACGCCGAGGGAGACAACGAGTCACACACCTTTTCAGTTAGTCTATGGAAACGAGGCAGTGGTGTCGGTGGAGGTCGGGTGTGAATCCAATCGGAGGAAGGCATATGATGAGGAAGACGCTGAAAGAAGCCGCTTGGAGCTGGATCTGGTCAAGGAAATTTGGGAGAAGGCTGCCGCAAGGATGTTCGCTTATCGCTAGCGAATGAAGCAAAAATATGACCGAAAGGTGTTGGCTTGGACATTCCAGGTCGGGGATCTTGTACGAAAGAGAATAAAGCCGGTCGGCGATGTTAGCAAGCTGGAGCCCCAATGGGGAGGACCTTTCAAGATAATCCAGAAGCTGGCGTCTGGAGCATACTGTAAGAAAACAGGAAATTCTGGGGTTAAAATGCAAAATTTCCGAAGTTAGGGGCTTTTGGGCAAATAACTAAAATAAGAGGGGTTGAGTGTAAAACGGTCAACCTTATAAGGTCTCCATTGTGGTTGTTCGTGAGCACAGATCTCACGAGCCCCTTCCTCTTCCTCTTCTTCTCCTCACTCGTCGTAGCCACGCCCAACTCCTCTTCCCTCCTTCGCGAACCCTGGCTTACAGTTGAGGTCGAGCGGCCGTGTCTCTTCCGTTTGATCACGAGCACGCTCGTGATCTACTTCTTCTTCCTCCTTCCGCCTCCCCGATGCCAAGCATCTCCTCTACGACGATCCAGCGCCAACGACTCCTCCACCCTACCCAAACATCTGATCCTTCTATTTCACTCCGTTCTTCTCACCTTATCACATACGTTGGTCACCTTGTTCCTGGTCGGCCTACTCGCAGGATCTAGGTTTTCCAATCACGGGGCACCGCCGATCTGTAATCGCGTCAACCCTCGGCCGACAGTAGGTAAGTCAGTGTTGTTTCATTGTTTTGGTTGTTCCTCCAATCACTACAAGCGTTGTTGCCATTGGTTTGGTTCTGAGGTTGCTGTGAGACTTTGATTTGGTAGGATTGGAGTTATTTGGTCAGTTTAGGATGATTTGATTTCTCTGTGTTGTTCAAGTTCTTAATCCTTTGTTGCGATTGCAGATCTTGTGATTGGGATCGGTTTATAAGGTTATGGATGTTTGATTTCTGAGTTCTTGCTTTTACCCATGATTCCGTTTGGGATTGCTAATCTGGATTGGTGTGGTGGGTGTTCTGTTTGTTCTTGGACATACTGCAGGATGGAATTCACCGTGAGTGCTCAATCCATTGTTGGGCTCTTAGAACATCTTGGAGTTGAAGTGTGCCTTGTTATGATTGCATAGTTATTTTTGGAATCTCCTTGCCGTGTGTTGTGTGTATATGGATTTTGATCTAGTTCTTGGAATGTGGATTGATCGGTGGCCGAGAGATCACGTTGTAGCTTCATACCTGTGTTGGGTGTTGATTGGAGATTGAGGTTTTAGTTCCCCTATTCATATTCATCTTTATGGGCTTTGATACTATGGATGGATATTGGGATGATCTACTGTGTGTTGGTTTTTGGGCTGCCGTGAGTGTGGATTTTGTCATGAGTTATGACTCTGGGTAATAACCCCTGTACTGTATTGAGTTTGATCTAGTTGGGATTGAGTTTGTTATCCGGCCTAAGGTGGAGCTAGATTTTGATTAGCTATTTAGTTTATATATTAGTAGCTAAAAATTGTGTTTATATACAGGACGTTGATTTGGCACGGACAGGTGGACCTGAGGTTCTTTTTGGACACGGACTTCGCATTTGGAGGCGGGTATCTCTGATTCTTCTTTTAGATTAGTCATAGATATATGCTTGATATGCTTTGTTTAACAATAGAATAATAGATTGTGATATATCTCTTCTATTTGCCTCGCTGATACTGCTTATGCTAGACCTGGCCTGTGATACCTATACTTTTAGGACTTAGACTATGGTGCATTATCTACGATCCTTGTATATCATGTAGATATAGGTGGACTAGATAGTGGATGCTGTTTGACCAGTGTCATGCATCATCGTGCACTGTGCATCATGGTTGATCAGGGGACCCCTTTGTGGGTGAGTCAGGTTGACAGTCATATTGGCCTATCCATACGGTCACTCATGGGTTAGTGATTGACGGAGTATGGGGAGTGTGCTCTGTGCTGCTCCGCTCATGCACTCATGGGTTAGTGGATCGGAGCGTGATAGCAGGCAGAGGTCCCTCCTTGAGTAGTCTATATACCAGGAGATGAGAGGGAGAGGTCTCTCCCCCATTTATATAGATGGGGTAGGGGTAACACTCAAACAAAGATGTCCTCCAGAGATGGCCTGGGGTAGACAGAGATGTCCCCCGGATAGAGCATAGAGTAGGGGTGTTATACCGGCAGCATTCCGTCTACTCAATCGCTCAGGAGTAGTGATGGCAAAGTGCGGACGGCAGTCACAGCCCTACGTCGGAGGGTGGCCTCCGCTCAGCTTCCTCCTATACATAGGTGACGATGTCTGACCGACGACAAGGGTGACCATGTCATTGCACCTTGTGCATACGCATATTTTACATTTGTCCGTGCTTGCTATACTTGGATGCTGCATATGATTGACATGCACATACAGGAGACCTTTATGTCTGGTTTTGGCGACTTTGCTACATTGGTATGGTATTTCATATTCTCTCTTTCAATTGTACTTACCACTGCCTGTACATGTGTTATTTCGATAATCTATTACACTGTTGCTAGCTTAGACTATCCTGCATATATGATGAGATATCTACTGAGTTATGTGACTCATCCCGTTAGCTCTTTTTTTATTTCAGGATGATTGTCTGAAGAGCCCGACAACCTGTCCCAATTCTCATATTCATCGAGATTATTTCAGGATTTTCTTCTGTTTGATGGTGGTACATGTTGGTACCCATTTTCTGTATTTTTATACCTTACATTTTCACCGCTGTTCTTTGTGTTCAGTTGTGCCATTTTATACAGCGGTATAGTTGTATTTTTGTGAGCCATGGTGGCCATTTGTGCATTGTGCTTTGTCGTAAGTCGTACCGGTACGCAACTTTTGTCTTCGTTGTCGTTTTCATTTACTACAGATGGTTGTTCTAGCCTTATAGGTTGTGGACAATCAGCTGAGGTGATCGTAGAGGTTAGGGTTTTGAATTGCCCGCCGGGTCGAGGGAGTGGCAGCCCGGTCAGTATCGGACGGGCGGCTCATCGGGGCATGGGCTCACTTGGTTACTAGATTCAAAGAACTTTAGTACTTGTCCTGGAGATCTAGGGTTCGAATCTGGGGAAGGCAAAAATCCACTGCCAAGGGTGGGAAGTCCGTAGGGCACGACCTAGAGAGTCACCTGATGGGGCTAGAGGGGTCGTGTCGCTACATAAAAAGGCGTCTTTTTATTGTAACGACCCGGCCCGTCAACCCGACCCCTCGGCCCCTTGGGCGGCCAAATTCCATTTTTGGCGACCCAACAACCCGGCCCCTTTGGTCGTCGACCGTCGACCGTCGACCGTCGTTACTCACAAGAACTTCCCACCCCTGGCCAGTAGATTTTTGCCTTCCCCAGGATTCAAACACTAGACCTCCAGGCTAAGTACTAGAGTTTATGAATCCTGGTAGCCAAGTGAGCGTGGCTCACTTGGCTACCAGGATTCATAAACTCTAGTACTTAGCACAGAGGTCTAGTGTTCGAATCCTGGGGAAGGCAAAAATCCACTAGCCAAGGGTGGGAAGTTCTTGTGAGTAACGACGGTCCACGGTCGACGACCAAAGGGGCCAGGTTGTTGGGCCGCCAAATATGGAATTTGGCCGCCCAAGGGGCCGAGGGATCGGGTCGACGGGCTGGGTCGTTACAAGTTCACCCGAGCAACATGTTGTTAGCTGAACGCCGCCGAGTTAATGTACTCAACTCGTTGGGCGCTCAGGCGCGCCACTTCCCCTGCCTTCTATGCTCGCAAGTCTTCAAGCTCCGCCCAAGCAGCATCCCATTCGGCTTGTTACGCACGAAGTCGACTGAGCTCCTCAGCCTGGGAATTCAGCTCCTAGTCTTGGCTGGTCAGTTCGGCAGCCAACGAGTTTGCCTTCTCAGCTTGGGTTGCCAGCTCCTTCTCCTTGATGGCTAACTCGGCTCAGAGGGACTCGGCGGATCCAGACAGTTGGAGGTGCTCGGCCTTCTTCTGGTTCAGCTCCTCCTGTGCTCGAGTCTGGAAAACCCACGCTTTTCGCTTAGCATACTCCAAAGTGGAGATCCGGTTCTGTGCGTGGGCCTCCGTCGAGTCTGAGGAGTCGACGTGGATCTTGGGCATCTCCAACTATTCCTCTGCATGCGTTAACCTGTCCTGCAGCACTATGATTTCAGCCCGCAGGTCGTTTAGTGTAGCTTCATTGGAGACTAGCCAAGTGTAGCAGAGCCGAGTCTCCAACTGCTCCACACGGTGCTTGGCAGTCACACGAGCTTGAGCATGGGCCACCACAACCATAACAGACTGTGGCATAAGCCCCAGAACTGCAACAAAATGACAAGTACAACAAGCTTTAGTACCAAGTTAGGAAAAAACATGATGAAAGAAAACGAAAAACGGGTATACCTGTGTGGCCTCCAAAAAGAAGGTGTTAGCTTTGCTGTTGGGCCCCGATAGTAAGATTCTCGAACTCCTTGGAGGTAGCGGTCGGCCGCCGGCCCATAGAGATGTAACTCCTGGGACCGGCCGGGCAAGTCCCCAGTCGGCCTCTCCAAGCGGGGGTCGGCTAATGAAGGCACCAGGATGTGCATTGCAGGTTGATTGATCTAACTTTCCGCAAGCGGAGACCCCGATTCCCATGGAAGGGGGATGTTAGGCGCACTGGAGGAAGCCGTTTGGCTAGAGGCCTCCACAGGTGCTGAAGGTCCGGCTGCAGTTTTCTACTTCTTCTTCTTGGGGCGGGAGATGGAGGAAGGCCCGTCTGGGACATTGGTCAGCGGAGTGAGTTCCTGAGTGGTGGATCGGGCTCGATGACGCCTCATGGCGAGGGGCTGATCTTCCACTTCCATTTTCTCTGGGTCGGGGCTCGGTACAACTTTCGGACATGCTGGAGATGGTGCAGGTGCGGGAACGGACGCGAGAGGAGGAACTGCGCACTGCTCCAGTTGCGTATTGACCCGAGACTCCAGCTCATCATTGTCCAGGCTGAAGCTATCTTCTAAGGCCCTGCGAACATCATGTTGGTTGCAAAAAATAGTAAAAGTTTAGTTAGCTATACATATTCAAGAATAAGAGTAAAGAACTTACCGAGTGAGGCGGGTCGGGGAGCTGGCACTTGGCTGAGGCCGAAGGTATAAAGGATTTCCTCCTGAAGGAGGTTCACACCATGGAAGTGCCGACCGCTGAGCTTGGAGATTGCGGAGTGGTAGGAAGGTGAGGAACAATAATCTTTGGGGAGAGGGGGAGATGGTGGCAGGTCTTCGACCTAGGTAGTTGATCAACTCAGGGTCAGGGTGGTGTTGATAAAGAAAAAGCGAGCTTTCCAACCTTTGTTGGAGGTCAGAAGCTTCGCCATAAAGGAGGTCTTGGCTCGAGCTTGGAAAAAGAAGTCGCTCGGCTCTTATTTTTTGAGATAATAAAAGAAATAAAAGATTTTAGGAAGTAGAGGAATTTGGCAGATGGAGAAGATGACAACCGACCCATAAATTAATTAGATGGCGTTCGAGGCTAATGGGGAGAGAGGGAGTTTGAAATAGCGGCAAATGGCGAAAATGAAGGGGTGGAGGGGAAATTGTAGGCATGCTTGAATGTGGTCTCGGGAGAGGGTTATGTAGCTAAGAGGAGCGCTCTCGGATTGGTCGGTCATGTCGAGAAGGATAAGGCGGTGGTTGGAAAGAATTTGGTATTCCGACCGATGTCGGTCGAGGTCTCGAGAATGGAGATCGGACACTGCAGTGGCGTACCACGGGCTGGGAGTCGAGGAGGAAGATGCCATGAGTTGAAAGGACAAGAAGAAAGACGAACTAACTGGGACAAGCGAGGGGTCGTCGGAGAGAGTGCGGGGTTGCATGACTGTCGTCGCAGGAGAGGACGCCGGAACCCTAGCAGAGCACTAAAACAACAGCACCACGAGGTAAAAACAGAGACGGTGAATGGGAAGAGGTGGTATATATAGGGCCGAGAGGTTGATGTCGTCCCTCCGATGGCGATCCGATAAAAAGGCAGGAGTAGATCAGAGTTGTCCATTTGCGCAATAAATGAGCCTCAGGAAAACGCGCAATGCCTGCGGCGTGCAAGCGCTTCATTACTTGGGAAATCCAATAGCTGAAGGACACGTGACCCTCAACCATTATTGGGGGGATACGAATCCGCCCATTGAGTATTGGAGGATGAGACTTGAAAGACAGGGCGAGATGATGATGTCGGCCTAGCCATATGTCAGTCGGGTGACCCATGCAAGTTAGCCGGGTTACTATGAACTGATGGTCTAGTATGTCGGACTTGACACCTCCTTCGACTAGACTCGAAGGGGATGCTTATGATCCCGACCTATCCTACATATTGGCCGGTCGGCCCACGTGGCGCACCACGAGGATGGGTGATCGCCAGGAGAGTTCCAACTACCCGACGTGGCATACCAGGGTCATGGGCCCGAGTTCCACCTGAGATGGAACGCCTGACTAGACAATAAATCAAGTACAGTCTAAATTAGTCCCATCGAGAAACACCGAGTGCTTGACCTAATGTCAACTGGTCGGCACTCGGTCGGCGCCCGGTCGACGCCCTCCCTATGTTATAACGTTGTTTTCTGAAGGATAAGTCGGTTGCGCTAGGTCCGAGCACCCCACGACTCGGTGTGGTACAAGGGCTCCAATCGGTAGGTCATTAGCTACATAGCTAGGTTTCCCTCGAAGTGATTAATCGGCACACTCTTTTAGTGCGGCTCGACTCGGGAGTTGTCACCGTCCGATGTAGTACCTACCCCATGACACCGTACTGATAAAGGTGGTACAAGAGTCGGCGCAGGTTGGCTGCGGCCTAACACCACTCGTGTCCAACCCGCGGACATCCCGCTGACACAGTACCTTCCTAACAAGCTCTGGTAACCCATACCACGACACCCCTGAATATGTCAGGACAGGTGGCGTCGATCGGCAAGCTGACAGTGGCCCCTGATCCTATCCCCACATGAGACAAAATGTGGCAATAGGGGGGTAGAGGCTGTCGGCTCCCCTGGCTATATAAGGCTCTCCTCCCTTTACCCACAGGTATGTATAATTTTTGCTATAGTTCTTTCTCTAGTTTTCATTTTCTCCACCAAACACTAACTTGATCGTCGGAGGGCCTTGCCGGGGAATTATCTTGGTGGGTTGCTGATGGTCATCTTTCTCGCAGGAAGGGCGCCAGCAGGAGCAGTTCTTGGTGCCACCTCGCTCTTAGGAGTCCACTTCGCTCAGCGATAGGATCAACCTAGTTTTTGGATCGGTACTTGCTAAGGCCGACTTTAGACTAGTGTTCCGGTCAAACAATTTTATACTTACGAAGAATAGTGTCTTCGTAGGTAAGGGTTACTTAGGATAGAGTATGTTTAAAATGGTTGTGATGACTGTACACCATGAATTTGATGGTAATAAAATAAAAGCTTCCAGCTACGTTGTTGAGTGTTTTAATTTATAGCCTGATTGACTTGGACATGTCAATAATAATACTCTAAAACATCTCATCAAATTAAATTTATTGTCAAACATCAATGTTGACGAAACTCACAAATGTGAACTGTGTGTTGAAGCAAAGATGACGAGACTACCTTTTTCATTTGGTCGAAAGGTCAACGACTCCTCTAGAATTGATACGTAGTGATCTATATGACTTAAAATTTGTGCAAACTAGAGGAGGTAAATAGTATTTTATTATTTTTATCGATGATGCACAAGGTTCTGTTATGTCTTTCTTTCAAGAAGTAAAGAAGAAACCTTAGAGGCTTTCAGAACCTATACAACAGAAATTGAGAATCAATGTGATAAACGAATTAAAATAATTTATAGCGATAGAAGTGGAGAATATGGTGCACCATTTGATGAGTTTTGTTCAGAATATGACATTATCCATCAGACAACGGCATCATACTCGCCTTAATCAAATGGCGTTGTCGAACATAAAAATCGGTTACTAAAAGAAATGATGAATACCTTGTTGATAAATTCAAGCTTGCCCCAAAACTTGTGGGGGAAGCTATATTATCGTCAAATCACATTCTCAATAAAATCCCTCACAAGAAAAATGATAAAATATTATATGAACTATGGAAAGACCGCTAGCCATCGTACAAATACTTGAAAGTGTGGGGGGTGCTTGGCAAAGGTCGAAGTTCCCAAGCTAAAGCATGTAACGATTGGACCTAAAATATTCGATGGGATATTTGTCGGATATGCCCATAACAGTAGTGCATATTGTTTCATATTTCACAAGTCAGGTATTCCTGATATTCATGTGGGAACAATCATAGAATCTCGGAATGCAATATTCTTTGAAAATATATTTCCAAATAAGAAGGGAAACATTCAAAGTGATACAACGGAAGTTCTAATGAAAAAGATATTTCTGAACTTAGTTGTCGTAAAAGGACTATTGGCAATCAAAGTGTAGAGCCATGTTGGAACAAACGGGCTAGAGTTGAGAAATCATTCGGGCCGGACTTCATGACTTTTATGTCGGAAATGAACCCAAGAACATTAAGCAAAACTCTCTCTAGTCCCAACACCCCATTGTTGAAAGAAGTTGTCAATAATGAAATCGAGTATATCATGAATAATCATACTTGGGAATTAGTGGACATTCTTTCTGGTTCTAAACCATTAGGTTGTATGTGGATACTAAAACGAAAGTATAAAGCTGATGGATCGATTGACAAGTATAAGGTAAAACTTGTAGTTAAAGTTTTCAAGCAAAAGGAAGGTCTTGACTACTTTGATACCTACTCACCTGTGACAAGGATTATGTCTATAAGAGTGCTTATACCATCACAGTACTGTATTGTTGGGGCAATCTATGGTCCGGAGTGACCATGTGTTTTGATGTTTGGGCAAAAGGTTTAAGTTAGATTCACCCTTGTGTTTTGATATGTGTATTTGAGTGTGCAGGTCTTGCAGGATACACATAGAGTTGGTTGGACGGCTTCGGGTAGGTGAAGAGTGGCATGGAGGCAAGCCGTGTGCTTGTGTGCGCATCCAAGGGTCCATGGACAAAGCAGGGATGATGAGCCGAGGGAAGCGAACTTCGAGGCGTACGTGAAGGATGGCATGGAGGCAAGCTGAGGGCTTGTGTGCGCATTTGAGGGACGAGGGCCTAAGATAAAGAGGGCTTGAAGGCAACAGGTCGAGGCTACTGGAGTAGGAACGATGAGCTGAGGGATGCGGACTTCGAGGCATACGTGAAGGATGGCATGGAGGCAAGTCGAGGGCTTGTGTGTGCATCTGAGGGTTCTGAATAATGAGTCAACTAGGTCATGAGGGTTCGAGTGCTGAGTGAATTGTACTCGGGAAATCCTAGGGTTGAGTGCTGAGGGAAATGTACTCGGGAAGGGGAAACCTTAGGTGTAGAAGTGGGTCAGTCGACTAGTGCCAGGGCAGTCGACTGGTGAATACCACAGAAAGATCAGTCGACTGATAATAGACCAGTCGACTAGTGGTCAGTCGACTGCCCCTGGAGCAGTCGACTGGTGTGGCTGGAAATTCGAACGTTGGGCTTGCAACGGTCGAATTTAGGCGGGATCAGTCGACTAGTAATGGACCAGTCGACTGATAGCGAGTTCCTCAGCCTTGAGCACTATTTAAAGGGGCTCGGTTTTAGCTGAGAGGTCTTGACGAAATGAGCTTGGTTAGAGCTCATTAGTAGTCTTTGTGGTCAGAAGTGTTGTCCGGGTTGTGGCGAGGTTTCTCCACCCACAAGGGGCTACACGAGCTAGCCGGAGGTCTTTCAGGGAATTATCCACCAACGGATCGGGATCGTCAACCTTACGGACAGCCGTGCAGTAGGAGTGTCATCTCTGAACCACGTTAAGGTGACGTGTTAGCGTTTGTATGATTTTGTTATTATTGTTTTTGCTTGCGCACGCTAACGTTGTAGGTAGAAAATCGAGTGAAAGCTATTCACCCCCCCCCCCCCCTCTAGCTTCACGGTAAGATCCTAACATGTATGACCTTGAAATACATCAAATGGATGTTAAGACGACGTTCTTAAATGGTGAGTTGGAAGAAGAAATCTATATAGAGCAACCCGAGGGGTTCATAGTTCTAGGAAAAGAGAAAAAGATGTGTCGACTTGTTAAGTTATTATACGGACTTAAACAAGTGCTTAAACAATGACATAAAAATTTGACAAAATAATGCTGTCAAATGAATTTAAAATAAATGAATATGATAAATACATTTATGTCAAAATCACACCTAAAGGTCATGTAATCGTCTGTCTATACATAGATGACATGCTTATAATGGGCAGTAATCATGAGTACAAAGAGAATATTGATCAACAATTTTGAAATGAAAGATATGGGTCGAGCAGATATTATATTGGAATTAAAATTCTCAGGATATCTGATGGGATAGTTCTAACATAATCCCACTATGTAGAGTCGGTATTGAAAAAGTTTAATGCGTATGATCTCTCTATAGTGAAAATACCTATGGATCTAAGTCAACACATAACGAAAAATCATGGTGAGCCCATATCACAATTGAAATATTCTCGAATAATAGGCAACTTGATGTATTTCACAAATAGCACACATTTGGATATTACCTGTACGGTCAACAATCTGAGTCGTTTTACGAGTAATCTAAATGAAACCCATTAGAAAGCACTAATGTGGGTTCTTAGATATTTGAAATATACTATGAACTACGGATTACATTACAGAAGATATCCTGTTGTCTTAGAGGGATACTGTGATGCTAATTGGATAATTAGATATAAATGATTCTAAATCCATTAGTGGATATGTATTCATGATCGGTGGGGGAGCGGTATCTTTGAAGTTCATTAAGCAAACGTGCATTGCTCGGTCAACTATGGAATCCGAGTTTATAATACTAGACAAAGCAGCTGAAGAAGCTAAATGATTGCGGAATTTCTTAGAAGATATTCCAAGCTGGACGAAACATGTACTCGCCGTACTTATACACTATGATAGTCAATCGGCGATTGGAAGGGCACAGAGTAGTATGTATAATGGTAAGTCACGACATATACGTCGTAGACACAATACCATTAGGCAGTTGATCTCGAATGGAGTGATTACAATCGAATATGTTAAGTCCAAAGATAATTTGGCAGATCCTCTTACGAAGTGACTAAGTCGAGATCAAGTATACTACTCATCAAGAGGAATGAGATTAAAAATCTATAATTGAAACGACTATAGCGGTAACCCAACCTTGTTAACTGGAGATCTCAAGATCTTGATTCAATGGGATAACGAAGTTACAGAAGTTGTGTTACAGCACACGAGATATATTATCTCTATCCCAATTCTAGGATGAACATGTGCTAGTTGTCCTACCACATGTAGTGAGGTTAAACTTATTCTTTTAATGACTTATATACCTTTATAAGGTTGAGTATGGTAGTATACTCTTGATAAAAGTGTCACTTATGTGAGTGTGAAAATATGTCGCTTTAATGAAATACTCATGAATCCAAGATGGTGTCCATGGCCAAAACAGAACCAACCCTGAGAACCAAATGTAAGTGAGATAAGTCCCCGTGTGGGTGTTATTGTCTTAGTATACACAAATAACTCAGCAGTTCAAGACATCACATTCACTATGCAGCCTAGTATGCTTGACAGCATTCCACTACGAAAGGTTCAAAGCCACAAACTACCTCTTCTGATGTATTTACTTATCGATTGGACTCTTATAAAGTGTCAGCATGGATACACGCATTAATTTTCAATCATGTGAGGGATTGCTGGATATTGGGTCTTAAAAGACCAAATACGATTTTGCAAGAAAAAATAGGGGTGCCATCAATCAATGAAAGTCAGAATTTACTCTTTTTTTTTAAATCTACATTTCGCGTAGATGAATCTAGACTATTAATTTGCTCTAAACCGATTACGGGTGAATGAGAAATTAATTGTTTAAAGTCAACCCAAAAATAGCATAGAAGGAAGTAGATGGGGAATAATCTCACATTTGTAAATTCCGAGAGTATTTGCTTCCTTATATGTGTTGCTGTGTTAATGGAGTTAACAAAAGAAAAACACAGGTATTCTCTTCTCATGGGTAAGCAAGTGCTCGCACCTACGAGCCCGTGGCCCGCCACCCGCCATGCGCGCACTCGCGCAATGAGCGCATTGTTGGCGCACTTTGCACTTCGCACGTACGTATCGTTGTGAGGAGCATTGAGGAGTTTAAATTTATGCTTCAGGTGACATGACAGTGCCTACATGGCACTCGGGTGATTTGTCATATTCACATTTGACGTGGTAGTGCCTATGTGGCATTCAGGTAGGCAGAGAGAGATGATTACACTATTGAGTGGGCGAACGAATGACAACCGTTGGATCAAAAATGGGTGCTAGATCGCAAGTGACGCGATCTGGAGGGTTGATCGCGAACAGTCACGATCTGACCGTTGGTGGTGAGACTTGATTCGAAGCGTTAGATTGAATCTAGCGGCTGAGATCAAAGGGGGATCTGAAGGGTTACATCTATCTAGATCTGATGGCTATCAAAGGGCTATCTAAAGGGTTACAACCCTCCAACTTGAACGACCAAGATAAATCCTAAACCAAATGTCGCAGTCACTCACCAAAGGGTGTCTCACCTCTTCTCCTTGTATAAATAGAATCATCTGAATGATGAAATTATTCATTTAATCATCCGAAAATAGAACTCAATCATATCTAGCATACATCTCATCTTCTGCATCTAGAGTTCAAAAAGCCTACGAGAAGGTTCGCTGGTCTCGAAATTTGAAGTGATACTATTTCAAGATATCGTCATTGTATCTTGGGAAACAAATTGTTATTATCCGTGAGCACCTGTAGAGGAGCAATATCGTTTTACGGAGATAGTATCGAACACTAGCCTCGACGATCTTATATCAGTTTGCATCTTCTCTGGCGGCAACCCAACCGTCTCACAATTGCTAGAGAGAAATGTTCAATCTCTTACCCTAGGGCCATTCTTATGTTTGGTTGCTATATATGAACATAGCTTGATGACTATGTTGTAGGTCCTTATATGGATTTAATTACAATGGTTTTCTCAACATTATATTTCCATTCTTTTTTTATTTATTTGCCCGAATGCACATTGTAAGTATCTCGGGATAATTTTAATGTGGTCAACCGAGTCAAGTTATACCCTATTTATTTTGATCCCTGTGTCTAAGTGTATACGAGCTTAAAAATGTAGGAAGTCGAGTGGAAGACGTAGCAGACGAGAAGGATGACATGGGAAGGGAGCCGACGAGCTTGGTGCATCTAAGGGACATAATGTCTGTGGAAGAGTACACTGGTGGACAAGAAGGCTGTATGCGACGTCCGAGGGATAAGAAGCCGGGGAGAAAGTCCATTCGAAGAGGAGGCCGGAGAAGGGTTCGGGTAAGCCCAACTATAGATGGTTAGAAATCATTCAGATGGGCCAGAAGATTAGTCAACCAAAGGTTGACCAGAACCAGCCCAACTCAGGCGCCAGTATCTCGGGCGCCCGACTTTGTGTATATCATCAACTAGCCATTTTTCGGTAGTTGCAACGTGGATAAACATTGGCCTGTGTTGCACTCGGGCGCCTGTGATGTGCTACGTCAGCACGTCGATCAGATTGTCCAGGGTCTATAATAGGCGCCTTAACTTAGAGTCTTTCATCAATCAAGCTATAAACAACTTCTATATTCATTTCTCTAGTCTTCTCTGAGTTTAGAATCTGTAAGGAGCTTCTCCGCCCACAAAGAAATATTCTGGAGTTAAGCTTTTCGTATGTCTTAGATTAGCAACCACCCAGGTTGCAAACCAAGTATATTCTGGTACCTTTGTTAAGAACGACAAAAGATCAATTTTTTAATTGTAGGGTTGTTCACCCCCTCTAGCCAATCTGCGTGGTCCTACAAATATTTTTTTTGGAGAGGTTGAGTTTTCACCATAAAAAAATGTAACATCTTGAGCGATAAAATCAGTGGCATAGACAATAAAAGTTGCACAACGCCGAAAACACATAACATCCGTTGATAGATAAATATCTCTTGTCCCATATCCCATATGTAATTATTCTCTGATCCTCCTCTATAATATCGTCATAGGAGGACACACAAAGAATAAGTACTGTGTCTCCATCTCTCACCTACAAAATACACATCACTGATCCTCCAAATATTTCTTCTTGTCTCTAGTGAGAAGTTGCCTCTAAGTTAGCATCCAGAGTGTAACTACATGGCTAGATTGTATGTAAGGCTTCCACACTATTCGTACCTAAAGCTTTTTAGGGTTGGGAACCCTAAAGAAGCCATATGCCCTAACCACTCTATCTTGTTCGAACCAATTCATCAACCTCTGCATAGCTCCTGCCGCCAACCCAATAGCCTCAAGAATAAGGTCATGGATCTATAATACTCATTTGATCAGCAAGGTATCCAAGTGCACTGCCTCCCAAGTCTATATATTCTCCCATCTTAGATAGGTATGGTGCACCCACTTGATCCAAAGAGTGTCTTCCTTTGTATGCATCCTCCTAAGTATCTTAGCAAATAAGGAAATGTTCCAAGCTTTCAAGTCACAGAATCCCAATCATCCTTCCTCATTGGGCCTATATATATCCTCCCAAGACACAAAGGGGCATTTGGAATTCTATATAAAACACCTGCATATGCTATAAATGCAGTCAATAATTCTCAGAGAAAGAGGTAATATAGAGAGTTAAAGGCACTCTACTACCTATAGCACCAAGGTGATAAGCTGAACCTTTCTTGCATAGAAAAGTGTCGTCTTCTACTAGCAATTAATTTGTCAGACTACTGAGTCAAGATGTAGACTATAGTCTGAAATCATTAAATGCTCATTAGCAAATGGTATCCCTAGATACCAAAAAGGAATGGTACCCTCCTGGAAGCTCATGAGAGAGAGTAGTCGCATACACATCATGTTATCCACTATGGCTAAAAATATATTCGATTTTTGGCAATTAACTTGAAGGCCTATCGTTGCCCCAAATTCTTGTAGACAAGAAGATAATAATCTCACTGATAACTCATCGGCCCGAATGAATAATAATAGATCATTCGCATATGCCAAATGTGCCAAGCTGAGACACCCACATTGAGGATGGAATTTTAAATCCAATCTAACCATACATTGTTGTATCTATCGCTCAAATATCTTTACACAGATACCAAATAGATAATAGGAGAGTGGATCCCTGACAAGCCCAAATATACTAGATTAATTTTGTCACGAAATGTATGGGCTCATCAAATTTAAATTGTATATGAATAACTGGATGCTGGAAACCCTTTTACAATCAAAAGTATGAAAATGTAATATAGGGGCCACAGGTCGTATTTTTCTCAGGGACTAGTTGAAGGTTTGATTGATTCGCGCTTGTATTTAGGTGTCGTTTGTGAATTTTGGATTTCGAATGAAATATGGTTTGAGTTTCAATCTAGAATGAAAACACAATGAGAATGAAGGAAAATTCAACCATGGAGCTTAACAAGTGATAGCAAGTTATCATTCAACCAATGGAAAGCTACTTAACCAAGGCAACTTAACTAAATTTGGGAAACAAATCTAAATTAATGGCAGCCCAAATACTAAGTAAGTGAATTAAAACAAGGCTAAAATTTGATTGCAACTAAGCCGCAACTTATCTTGAAACAAGTGAAAAGAACACAACCAACTTGATACAAGAGAAAGAAGCTTATGTGTCAAGATGAAATTACAATTCAGGGGCAAATCAAATGTATATGAAATTGATTTCAAACACAATCATACACCAAGAAAGCATGTTAATTTCGGATGCAAAACAGTGCCCCAAAATAGCTTGGCAAGCAAGGGTAACCTTTGTGCCAAAACTTGAAACTTTTGTGCCAAAACTACTTCCAACGGTTCAGATTTGAAATCTGTTGATCAAGCTTGGAAAATGAAAGCTGTAAATGCAAGGAAATGCAGGGATAAGAAGAAATTTCGGATTCCAAATGAATGACTGATCACTCAGATTGTTAAAGGAACTTGACACCACCCAAAACTGCAGAAACTGCAGTTTACTACAGCTTCGTTTCAGAAATTCAGAAACCTGCAGCATGTATTCAGCTACCAGTTGGATGCTAATTCAACCCAGCAGCTGGTGCGAAGCCAGTAGATGTGAAGTAGACAAATCGGGTGTAGACTTTGGCAATCAATTCGAAGTGCAGAAATTGTATTTGGATGCGCAGAAATTGAAACTGCAGAATTGGGGTTTGATACACCAAAACTGAACGAAAATTCAGAAATAAAACCTACTGAGAAATAACCTCAAATCTAATGCATTAACACTCTAAATGTTGCCTTCAATTGCAAGGAGTAAACTGAACTTAAATCGAATTGGAGCTAAACTGAAAACTCTCAGAAACGAATCTGAAAATTCTGCAAAACAGGCTGATACAAACTGAAAATCTGATACGCAACAAATAAATTGCAAACTAACTGAAATTTGATCTAACTGTCACCTACACAAGTTCATAAACTACTAAACTTAAAGATTAACTTCCTAATTAAGCTCAACTATTCAGAAAACTAAATCTAAGCAACTGAAAACTGAAATTTGCAGGACACAAAATAGAATTCGGCAGAAATGGAATTTAAGCTACAAAACATGAAAATTAGCTAGCTAAACTACTCCTCAATCTTCCCTAAGCTCAAATTCTTCTTGGTCGTCAAGCAAGAGCTGGCTTCGAACCCCTAAGCACAACAAATCAGTGGAAATCAGATTGGATTAGTGAACTCTGCTCAAACTGCGCAAGCTGGGAATTTCCAATCCAAACCCCTTCGATCTCAAATAATGGAGCTGCGATGATGAGTTGGGAAGCTTCTGAGCTCACCTGAGAACCCCTACAAGCTGCCCAGAAGCTCGGAAATGGTTTGTGGATGAGATTTCAGCGGTCAGACCACAGAGCCACCGAAACCCTCAAATAACTCTGTCCGGCGCGAATTCGAGCTTAATTCTCCAACCAAGCTGACCTCCAAAGCTCCAGAATATGATCTTGATGAAGAATCGAGGGGTCGCGCCCCTTAAATTGAAGAAAAACGGAAGAAAATGCTAAGAACACGAAGAAACCTACTGTAGCGGCGAGGAAACGCGACCAGGAGAAAGGAGCTGGAAATTTGATTAAATAGTTATCAACGGACGGCCCAGATTGATCGGAGGAGATCCAACGGCTGATCTTGCTCTGATTGGAGCCAAACTTTTATGATGATGATCTGAGGTCAGGATCTGCCTTGTGATAGCTCGGATCCTCCAGATATTCAACGGATGGTCCAGATCAACTCTATCTGTGAATGGACGCTCTAGAGCCCTCCTTGCTTGATCCAACGGTTGATTGAGCTCTGATTGGGATGAAACCTTCAGATCTTGATCATAGAGCTTGATCAACCCTAACCCTAGCTCGGATTGCTTCAGATCGTCCCGGATGGCTCAGATCTAGCCGCTCTTGAATCGGACGGCCCGGATTAATCGTAGGCTTGATAATTCGATCCGGTTCACATCCGACTCAAGTTTGACCCAGTATGCCCTAGGTCTAGGATCCTTTCATGCCTACAAAAATATATCAGAAAATTAGTGGCCAAATAATCCAAAAATTATGTAATTTTGCAATTAAGTCCAAAATAAGATAAAGTTCCAAAACCTAGGGTAAAATCATAATTAAGCAATAAAAACATGGGTCAAACATGGATTTAAGCAATTAAAATAATCGATAAAATGGTGCTTATCAACTCCCCCACACTTAAGCTTGAGCGTCTCGCGAAACTACTAAATATGTATCCCTTAGGCTTTCTTAAGCATAATTAGAAACAAATGAAAAGAAATTACCTAGGGTTGTCAATTCTCATAAATCTAAGCTCTATGGATTAGTATCTTGTCCTTAAATCAACAACTTAGCATTTTCATCTATCATGAGTCATTGAGATGAATTTAAATCACTAGTCTTTCAAGGAAAATTTGGTGGCTCTCTCCTTAAGTTCTAAGTTGATGATGGAAGTGGAGCTCACTCATACACACATATTTCTTGCACTACCATAGGCTTGCTTATTGTCTAATCTCCACCATTAATCATGAATAGGATCAACATCTACAAAAACAAATGTAAACATGAAAAAAAAATGATAAGAAATGGAATAAAAGCAAGAAAATGGAAAAATTGATGGAGTGGGAGACTTGGTTGCTCAAAAATATTTCCAATATGCTTTGCCCCATCTTAACAGTCCTCTAATGATATCAAAAATGTGGTGGAGTAAATCTTGAGTAATTCCTTTGATTTGGATGAAAAATCCCTTCCTTGGTTTCAATGTGCCAACTCTTCCTTTTGTGTGCCATTTTTGTTTCTTTCTTCTCTTTTCTTCTCTTTTCTCTTCTTCTTTTATCCTCTAGCAAGGTCAGAAATGAAATGGAATAAAGCTTTTGATTCTAATGGGAGAAACTTCAATGATCTCATGGAGCCAAATTTCAACTTTGTGTACCAACTTTGTTTCTCTCTTTTCTTTTCTTATTTTCTCAAACTGTTTTTTTCTTTCTTTCTTTTTGCTTTTGTCTCAGCTTCCAAATTCTATTTCTGATCAGCTGTGATTTCACTCAATACTTTGTGACACATTTGTGTGCTTCATTTTTTAATTCACAGCCCTTGAAAAACCGAAATTCAGCTTCAAGTTGACACAAGTTCTACTCAAAAAACTGCATTTCTGTTTTATTCTTTTCTTTTTCAGCTGCAGATTTTCAGCTTGCATTCTCATCCATGCTATTCTCTGATTCTTCACAGCAATTAGTACCAACTATCAGTGGAGAATCTCAGTTGTTCCATTCGAAAATTCCTGATCAGCATGTTGAATTCAGCCAACTTCATTCACTGCTTTTCGAAAATGCCTTCACTGCATTGTAATCTCTGCTTTTACTGCATTTTGATCAGCCTTTTCTTTCCTTTCCTTTCACTTCACTACCTTCCTTGATCACTCAGAGCAATTAGCATCAACTAAAAGGGGAGAATTAGATCCAACTATTTCGGATTCCATCTTAAATTAAGCTGCTGTTCAGCTTCAATTCAGATTTTTACAGCCCTCAATTCAGATTCAAACACAACATTTTTGATTTCCATGATTCCAACTCCAAGACTTGCTGACCAAATCATGCTTCATAGATGTTTTCTTGGCACAGATTTTTTTCAGATTCTCTTCACTTATCACAGATTTTGTTCTCTTGTTATTGCACAGATTTTTCAGCTTGTTTTCTTCATTCATCAGCCCTAAAATTCAGCACTCGGCAAACTCAGAACTTCTTTTCAGCCTTCCTCTGATTTTTACAGATTTTTGCATTTGCTTCAACTTTTCTGCACTTTATTTCAGATTTTTCCAGCTTGGTTCAGCTTCAATTCAAATCCTAACAAGGTGTTGCTGATCTAGACTTCCATAATTCCAACTTCTCAATTCTTCATCCAAGCCAATTCCGACCCAAGATAACTTCATTTTGGCACAAAATTTTTTTTTTTTCGACATGAATTTCATCCTTGATAAAAATTGATTCCAAATCACCAATCACTCCCCCACACTTAAATCTTTGTCCGTCTCGGGCAAAATAACATTAGAAACAAATCAAACAACAAGTCCAAAGAAAAGTGAGGGTAAGTGTAAGAAATAAGTAGAGAAAAATGGAATGAACATGAGTTTTGCTAAAAATTGATATGGAAGGTAAACAAAGTGATTAGCTTTTATAGATGTGATCCAATCATTGAAATATGGTATTGAAAGAACCTAAGCAAGTTCTAGAGTTTAATAACATGTGTGTATCATAAAAATAAGGCTAATTCTCACTAGGTCAAAATAATTCATCCCAAGTCCTCAATTAAGAATCTAAAGCAAGTAGTACTCAAGCATCCAAGAATTCATCCATTAGCTCAAACCTTAAGTCTTAACAACTAAATTTAACTTATTTTCCAAAAGATTCTAAAATGCTATGGAGATAACCTAGAGGGATACTTTTATTTCTACTCATGCAAGAGAAAGTGACAAAAGAAATAACATGCATTTATTTACAAGGACTCAGTTCAAAGGAAAATTCTAATTCTAGGAAGCATGAAAATGAAAAATAAAATACAAGAAAAATACAAGAAAAATCAAACTCCCCTTTATTCTGGTGGGCGGAGTCTATCCAAAAGTAGCCTCCATCGTGGTAGTGGAGGAGTCTGGGTGGCTGAGTGAATTCGGGCTCCCCCACACTTGAACTTTGTTAAAAATTTCTCCGGTGGCCGAAGGCGATTCAGGTTCAAGAGCCATTCAAAGGGTGGAGTGCTTTTAATTAAAGTAAGATCATCTCCTCCTTCTTGATGCCCTTCAGAAGTCCTTCCAGGAGGCTGGAGTCTGTTCAGTTGGAGCACCCACTCCTGAAGTCTTCTGGACCCTGCAAAACAATGTAATACCTCTCTCAAGTGTACAGGGTCAGAAAGAAATGATATAGATTCAGTCTCTGCATCAAATAAATCCAAATCTGCATCATGTCCAATTAAATCAATTTGTGGTGCCTCAATAAAATTTTCAAAATTATTTCCTACCAAATTTGCATCCAGATATTCATCACAAATAAAGAAATCAATTTCTGGCTCATCAATAGAAATTTCACAATTATTTTCAATCAAGGGTGTATCAAGCAAAGGGTCACAGCCAATCAAATCAATATCAGATATCTCCATGAGTTTTTCACATTCAACCTCAGCATAAGATATAGCAAGAGATTCATCAAAATAGATAACATCCATTTCAGGCACTTCTAAAAAATTTTCACTATCCATATCCACAAAAGATGTATTGAGTGATTCATCATAAAAAACTACATCAATTATAGGTGGCTCTAAAATTATTTCGCTATCCATATCTACAGGAGATGTATCAAGTAATGCATGATGACTGAGGAAATCAATATTTGGTACCTCTATTGGATTTTCACAAAAACTCTCTACACAAGGTATATCAATAAATTCATCAGAATCAATAAAATCATCCCTAGGTACCTTTTTGAATTTTTCTGAACAAAGAGGAGAAATACTTACCTGAGCGTGCTGGAGAATACCTGGAGGTTCTACAAGGGTAGATGTATCCATGGCTCCTCCCGATCAAGTACATGCTCCTCTTCAGCCTCAGACTCTGGTGGACACTCAACTGGTGATCCTTGGGTGCTTGCTTCCACCATGCAAGTCCCTACACTTTCTGGTTCATTCTGTGAGTCTTGTGGTGGTCCCTGGGGCTTAGTGCAATCCCCTACACCTATGGAATCATCTCATATGCATCCTTCTTCTGTAATATCTGCAACAACAGTATCAGAAAAATTAGGACCATCAATAATGCTATCATCAGAAAATAAAAGTCTAGAATGGTCCTGTGGAGCTTCAGTTTCTTCTTCTTGAGTTGAAAAATTTGGCAATGAATTTTGAATAGGAATCTTCGGAGGGATGCATGCTGTAGGTGCCCAGACTTTGATGAGTACGTCATCTTCTTCTTCTATCAAATTTGCAAGATTACTTGAAGAAGGACTTGGCCATGCGCTAGGGTCACCTTGAACTGATATAAATCCAACTCCGGGGCTCTCAGAATTAAAAGCAGCTTGAGAAGCTAATTGTTCTGTTCTCTGGGCATTTATCTGATTCAGCTGATCAACCATTTTTCCCAAGTGTTCTTCGATGTCTTGCCGTTGTTGTTGTAAAATTTGCTCTTGTTGTAGGACTTGTTGCAACATCTCCATCGTCCTCTGTTGTTGAGCCTCAAACTCTTGTTGGTCTTGAAAAGTAACATAAGGCTGCTGAAGTCCAGGAGGAGGTTGTGCATGCTGAAATGCAAACTGTTGGGGCTGCTCAAATGGATGAAATGACTGATTAAACTGCTGAAAATTTGGTTCACAAGTTGGTGGAGATGGCTGAAAATTGTAGCTCTAAAATTCTTGGATCTGAGGTTGAAATTGTGGTGATGAAAACTCAAATTGAGTGGGCTGAAAATTCTGATTTTGTTGTTGGAAATTCTGAAATGGTGGCTGCCCATGCTGAGTTTGTGGCTGGAAATTGGGCTGAAATTGCTGAAATGATGGCTGCCCAATCTGAAAATTCTGGAATAATGGCTGAATGGGCTGAAAATCTGGCTGAAATTGTTGGAATTGTTGTGGTTGCTCTAATTGTTGTAATGGTGGCTGAAAAAATTGATTGGGTTGCAGAAAATTTTGGTTGCAAGGTTGTTGAAATTGGTTGAAAGGCTGAAACTCTGATGACCACATTTTTATCTTGCAGCCCTGTCACTAAACAAACAAGAAAAATGGCAGCAACTGTATATGAAAGATAAAGCAAAATAAAACAGAACCCAATGATATGTCCAAAAATACACAAGCAAAAATCAAACAAATCAACTAGTTGCTTCCCCGGCAACGGCGCCAAAAATTTGACAAGCCCAAATATACTAGATTAATTTTGTCACGAAATGTATGGGCTCATCAAATTTAAATTGTATATGAATAACTGGATGCTGGAAACCCTTTTACAATCAAAAGTATGAAAATGTAATATAGGGGCCACAGGTCGTATTTTTCTCAGGGACTAGTTGAAGGTTTGATTGATTCGCGCTTGTATTTAGGTGTCGTTTGTGAATTTTGGATTTCGAATGAAATATGGTTTGAGTTTCAATCTAGAATGAAAACACAATGAGAATGAAGGAAAATTCAACCATGGAGCTTAACAAGTGATAGCAAGTTATCATTCAACCAATGGAAAGCTACTTAACCAAGGCAACTTAACTAAATTTGGGAAACAAATCTGAATTAATGGCAGCCCAAATACTAAGTAAGTGAATTAAAACAAGGCTGAAATTTGATTGCAACTAAGTCGCAACTTATCTTGAAACAAGTGAAAAGAACACAACCAACTTGATACAAGAGAAAGAAGCTTATGTGTCAAGATGAAATTACAATTCAGGGGCAAATCAAATGTATATGAAATTGATTTCAAACACAATCATACACCAAGAAAGCATGTTAATTTCGGATGCAAAACAGTGCCCCAAAATAGCTTGGCAAGCAAGGGTAACCTTTGTGCCAAAACTTGAAACTTTTGTGCCAAAACTACTTCCAACGGTTCAGATTTGAAATCTGTTGATCAAGCTTGGAAAATGAAAGCTGTAAATGCAAGGAAATGCAGGGATAAGAAGAAATTTCGGATTCCAAATGAATGACTGATCACTCAGATTGTTAAAGGAACTTGACACCACCCAAAACTGCAGAAACTGCAGTTTACTGCAGCTTCGTTTCAGAAATTCAGAAACCTGCAGCATGTATTCAGCTACCAGTTGGATGCTAATTCAACCCAGCAGCTGGTGTGAAGCCAGTAGATGTGAAGTAGACAAATCGGGTGCAGACTTTGGCAATCAATTCGAAGTGCAGAAACTGTATTTGGATGCGCAGAAATTGAAACTGCAGAATTGGGGTTTGATACACCAAAACTGAACGAAAATTCAGAAATAAAACCTACTGAGAAATAACCTCAAATCTAATGCATTAACACTCTAAATGTTGCCTTCAATTGCAAGGAGTAAACTGAACTTAAATCGAATTGGAGCTAAACTGAAAACTCTCAGAAACGAATCTGAAAATTCTGCAAAACAGGCTGATACAAATTGAAAATCTGATACGCAACAAATAAATTGCAAACTAACTGAAATTTGATCTAACTGTCACCTACACAAGTTCATAAACTACTAAACTTAAAGATTAACTTCCTAATTAAGCTCAACTATTCAGAAAACTAAATCTAAGCAACTGAAAACTGAAATTTGCAGGACACAAAATAGAATTCGGCAGAAATGGAATTTAAGCTACAAAACATGAAAATTAGCTAGCTAACTACTCCTCAATCTTCCCTAAGCTCAAATTCTTCTTGGTCGTCAAGCAAGAGCTGGCTTCGAACCCCTAAGCACAACAAATCAGTGGAAATCAGATTGGATTAGTGAACTCTGCTCAAACTGCGCAAGCTGGGAATTTCCAATCCAAACCCCTTCGATCTCAAATAATGGAGCTGCGATGATGAGTTGGGAAGCTTCTGAGCTCACCTGAGAACCCCTACAAGCTGCCCAGAAGCTCGGAAATGGTTTGTGGATGAGATTTCAGCGGTCAGACCACAGAGCCACCGAAACCCTCAAATAACTCTGTCCGGCGCGAATTCAAGCTTAATTCTCCAACCAAGCTGACCTCCAAAGCTCCAGAATATGATCTTGATGAAGAATCGAGGGGTCGCACCCCTTAAATTGAAGAAAAACGGAAGAAAATGCTAAGAACACGAAGAAACCTACTGTAGCGGCGAGGAAACGCGACCAGGAGAAAGGAGCTGGAAATTTGATTAAATAGTTATCAACGGACGGCCCAGATTGATCGGAGGAGATCCAACGGCTGATCTTGCTCTGATTGGAGCCAAACTTTTATGATGATGATCTGAGGTCAGGATCTACCTTGTGATAGCTCGGATCCTCCAGATATTCAACGGATGGTCCAGATCAACTCTATCTGTGAATGGACGCTCTAGAGCCCTCCTTGCTTGATCCAACGGTTGATTGAGCTCTGATTGGGATGAAACCTTCAGATCTTGATCATAGAGCTTGATCAACCCTAACCCTAGCTCGGATTGCTTCAGATCGTCCCGGATGGCTCAGATCTAGCCGCTCTTGAATCGGACGGCCCGGATTAATCGTAGGCTTGATAATTCGATCCGGTTCACATCCGACTCAAGTTTGACCCAGTATGCCCTAGGTCTAGGATCCTTTCATGCCTATAAAAATATATCAGAAAATTAGTGGCCAAATAATCCAAAAATTATGTAATTTTGCAATTAAGTCCAAAATAAGATAAAGTTCCAAAACCTAGGGTAAAATCATAATTAAGCAATAAAAACATGGGTCAAACATGGATTTAAGCAATTAAAATAATCGATAAAATGGTGCTTATCAATCCCCCTGCCATAATCCTCTAGCCCCACTGAAGAATCTAAATTATAAATACTCCAGGTTAGTTATGATTTGGTTAATCGAGTGAAGTTAAGTCATATTGGTTTTTGACTCCTTGTGTCTAAGTGTGCAGAAACTTAGGAGCACAATAAGTTGAGTAGAAGATGCAACGAGAGAGAAGGATTCGAGTGAATGGGCTTGGTGCATCCGAGGAATGAGATGTTGTGGAAGAGTATACTAGTGAACGAGAAGGATGCGCACATCTGAGGGACGAGAAGCTGGGAAGTAAATCTGCTCGAGGAGAAGGTCAGAGTTAGATTCGAGTGAGTGTTGGTGCAATCGACCTCTAGAGTTTTGATGTTTATTTAACAATATGTTTAATGGAGTTTAATTTTGTCAAAGTTAACCTAGTCGAGTGAGTAGTCTACCAAGTGACTAACAAGAGAAAAATCCTAGGGAGAGGTAACCTTAGGTCTTGGAGCAGTGAACTCCGAGCAAAGTCCCGGTGAGTGAAGCCAAGCCCTAGTGAGTGAAGCTAGGTTAGTGAAGTCCTGGTGAGTGAAGCCAGACCTTAGTGAGTGAAGTTAGGTTGGTGAAAGTCCTGATGAGTGAAGCCAGACCCTGGCGAGTGAAGTTAGACAATGGAAAGTCTTAGTCAGTAAAGCTAGACAATGGAAACCCTAAGGTAGGTAACCTTAGAAGCGATCGACCGGACCAACGAATCTTGGTAAATCTAAGTATAGGTTTATCAATATTGTTTTACATTACTATTATTGTTGTTGTGCTAATTTAGTATTACAAGAAGAGACCTAGTGCATCAGGAGATAGACACTAAGTAAAGAAAGTCCAAACAGGTCTTGAGGAGTGTTTGATAAGTGAGTAAAAGTAAGTCTGTAGAAGAGTGTTGTGAGGTCGTGTCCCGATGGGATAGCCTTAGGCGCTGATCCAACTACAAAATCCTTTGGAGATTTCTAAGTTGAGATCAGGATAGATCTCACTGTCGATTACTCATACATATTATACTGATGCTAACTCTATTTTGCAGGGTTAATCATTTACATGTTATATGTGTTGTGTTTATATTTTCATGCAGATCAGTCAAGCACAGTTGACCGAAGTATTAGTCGACTGATTATCAGGATCAGTCAACTAATCCAGTACTATTGTAAAGCAAATCCAACTTATCCGTCGACTAATTATAAGGATCAATCGATGAAAGTATATTTGATATACACGGATCTGAAGAAGGAAGCTTTATTTGTCGACTGATCAGAAGGATAGATCGACGAATCACCTTTATTATAATGCCAGTCAAGCGGAGCAAAGAAGGAATGGCACGGGGTTTGATCGACCAAACTAGAAGTTCTGTCAACTAAAAGGATCAGTTGACTGAACGATTTTTGCGAACCATGCCTATATAAGAAGCTCAAGACCAATGCATTGATTATCTCTTCCACTAGCTCTACGCTCATTTTCTACATTAACAAACTGCTCAAAGTATACTACTACGACGCCAGAAAGCTCTTCGATGCTACGCACTCAGAGTCTACTATACGTGTCGGTATACTTGTATTTATTTATACTTATACTTCTATCTTAAAAGGGAGTTAGTAGATTGTTACTAACCTTCCTTACATCTTATATGATTTTCTTTCTCTGAAGACATTTCGAAGAAAGAAATATAGTGGATTGCCCAACGAAAGCAGTCGCGAACTGCGAACCTTGGAGTGGGAGTTATTGAAGGCTCCGAACCAAGTAAAAGAAAAGTGTTTCATATTTTATGCTGCTTTACTCTACTTTATTCTGGTTTACTTTAAAATGAAAAGAAAGATTTATGAACGATCAAGATTCACCCCCCCCTCTCGGCTTGCAACGATCCTACAATGAGCTCAACTCCGGATGATCGGAGCTTCACCCAAGCAAGCAGGATCAAAAAAGATCAACTTGAAAGTTGATCTTGAAGACCCAAGGTGCTTTAATTGTGATTGAGGGCACCTCCATTGTCTCGTTTGAATTTGCCACAAAATAGAACTGAGACACCTTAGTTGTGGTTGAGGGCACCTCGGATGACTAGTTGTCGTGGGGCCCTGGGTTGGAACTAAGGCGCCACTATTAAACAACGCCACAAAAAGAAATGTTGCTGCATGAATAAAATCTTATCCAACCGAGGCACCCTGGGTTTCAACTGAGGTGCCTTGAGTGCCACGTTAATAAATGGTCACTTTGACCAATGGGTTATAAATAACCCCTAGAGCTAGCAATGATGTACAACACCTGTAATTCACTTTCTCTACTTGTGTTTGAGTTGTCAAAGTTTGTAAGAGATTACTCCACCTTAACAAAGGAGATTTTTCTAGTCGAGCTTTCAACTGCCTTGGATTAGCAACCTCCCCAGTTGCAAACCAAGTAAAATTCTTTGATTCTCTTATTTTTATATAGTTGCTTATTTTAATTGATGAATCTGTTCCTTGATAAGCAAAAGCAAGAGTATTGGTTAAATTTTATTGCCGAGCTATTCACTCCTCTCTGACTGGTAGACCTAGACCTACAATTGGTATCAGAGCCTAACCACTTCAGGAGGAATAACAATCACTTAAAACAACAAGACAATGGTCAAACTCACTATCTAGCCACCAAAGTTCAAGGGGTAGTATGTGCTATGGAAATGTCGAATGGAAGTATTTTTTAAAATATACTTCGATTTATTACTTTCTATAAAATATGATTTTCTATCACCCAAAGATCATAATGGAGACGAAAGGAAGAACACCTTTGGACTAAAAAGGAGTAAGATGACTTTGTGGTCAATGACAAAGTAGAATATCCTTTGCAGAGTATATTATCGTCCCAAGAAGTCAATAGAATCGGCGCCTACAAATCAACCAAAGAACTTTGGAAAAAGTTCCTGAAGCTACATGAAGGAACATCGGAGGCTAAACTAACAAGACGAGATCTACTCCAAAACTAGCTAACGAATCTCCGAATGAAAGAAAGAGAAACGGTGGTCTAACTACACGCAATGATCAAGGAGTTAATTTTCGGACTCACTAAACTCGGAGAAACAGTAACAAACCGAGATTCACTAAGATATGTTTTGCATACGTTTCCAAGTGCATCAGAATGAGCGTCTATAGTAGACTCATACTATATCTCTAAGAATCTCAAGATAAGTAGTTTAGAAAGTCTTTTTCTACATTTGAATTACATAAATCAAGATGTGCAGAATAAAGAAAAGAACCAAATCAGGAGTTAACACTGCAAGTTAAGAAGAGCTGACCGAATGTAGATTCTTCAGCTGATGAAGATGAAAAAGCATACATAGTATAGTAAGGAAGTTAAATAAATTCATTAAATCTAATAAATTTAATAAGATGTTGCTAAGAAATTTTCTCGAGGAAAAAGAAAAGTACAATGTTATAACTATGTTGAAGAGGGGCACATTAAGGACAATCACCCAAAACTAAAAAGAAAAGAGAAGGACAAAGACAAAGGGTCAAGAAAGTTCAAACATCATATCTTAAAGCGACATGGGACAAGTTATCATTAGAAGAGTCTGAGCATGAAGAGTATACCGGACTAGCACTAATGACGAATCACCAAGAAAACAGAATCGATGAAAGGGGAGCTACTTCATAGGAAAGCAACGATGAAGGGGGAGCATCGAGTTATGAGTTTGACACGGTAAGTGAGGTATGTCGACTACCCCCGAACAAGTTTATCAAGGTATTAAAATGATGACGTATCTTTATGCAAGCTAAGATATAAATATGTCAATCTTAAAAGAAATTGTTTAGATCTCAAAAGCAAGTTAGCAACTGTATGTCCATTAGAACATTATGATAAATTACAAATCGAAAAATGCAAAATTAAAAGAACAAATAGAAATGTTGAAAACCTTTATGTATTCAACTTCATATGTTTTAAAAAGATACACTAGAAGACTTAATTGGTATATTAGAAATCATAAGAGTCAAATTATAAAAGTATCAAGAAATTATATTCCATCAAATTTTTTTTGATAAATCTAATAGGTAGAGATTTGTTTTAGATTCCTATATCAGTTCTAACTTGTTAGATTTTTATCGAATTGCTAAAAATGACTGCTAAAATTTAATTATTTTTATCTTTCTAGAAATCTTTTGGAGTTTGTTGAAAGTAATCTTTCGAAAGAAATTTTACTGGATTTAATTCATTGTAAAGTTTTTGTGATAGACTCAAATACTAGTTATTCAGAGAAATGTTTTTGAAAGTTTCAACCATTACATAAATTTTATAAATTTTTTTTATCAAAAATCATAATTTTAAATTTAAAAATGTTTCAAAGATTAATGTTAGAAAACTAGTTTTTTTTAGAAATTGGCTATTATATTTTGACCAGTCAAAAAAATTATCAAAATTTTTTAAATTCAAAAAAATAATTTTTTAATTTTAAAAATTTATAATTCTAAAAAAATAATCTTTATCTAGTAAATAAAATCTATTTTCTATTGAAATTTTTTATACATTCAGATTAATCAATTTGACACTTTGACAAAAAAAATTGTAGAATTTTTTGACAGATAAATAATTTTCTTCCAAAAAATAACTATTTCTACTAAAGTTAACTATTTTGAGGAAAAGAATAGCATGTCTCTCATGGAAATTTTTCCTATAATAAAAAAAATAACTCTTAATGATGATAAAATTTTCAACATTTTTCAACAAGTGTAAATAATTTTTAAATAATTTTTTTTAATTTGAAATTTAAATTTTAAAAATTATTTAAGTTCCAAAATAATTTTGAAAATTTTCCAGATCAATATTATACTTTCCCTTGGATATTTTTTCATATTTTTTCTCTCTAAAGCTCATTTTTGATGGATCAAAGGGGAAGATAAAATCGGGTTTAAGTTAAAGGGAGGTTTGATTGGAACTTCCATATTTATACTTGTACTTAAATGCATAATTTAAGTTTTAGCTATAAATAAATTTTTTTTCTTTGTTTATTTACCCTAACTAACTCAGGTTGATACACATCAAAAAGGAAGAAATTGTAAGTACCCAGGTTGGTTTTGATGTGATCAACCGAGTCAACTTAGGTCCTATTAGTTTTTGACGACTTGTGTCTAATTGTGCAGGAACTTAGTATCACAATAAGTCCAGCGGAAGACGCAGCAAGTAAGAAGGATGACATGAGAATCAAGTTGATAGGCTCAGTGCATTTGAGTAAGGAGATGCTATGGAAGAGTATACCGGTGGACGAGAAGGATGCGTGGGACGTTCAAGGGATGAGATGCCAGGGAGAATACCTACTCGAGAAGAAGGTCGATGTTAGGTTCGGGTGAGCACAACTTAGGATGATTGGAGCTTCACCCAAGTGAGTAGGATCGAAAAAGATCAACTTGGAAATTGATCCTGAAGACCTGAGTCGCCTCGATTGTCCAGTTTAAGTTCGTTGTAAAATAGAACTGAGACACCTTAGCTGTGATTGAGGGTGCCTCAGATGAACAATAGCGGAGGAGCCCTGGGTTGGAACTATGGTGTCTCAAGTGAACAGTACCGCAAAAAGAAACATTACTACATGGAAAATCGTATCTAACTGAAGCGCCCTGAGTGTCACGTCAACAAATGACCACTTTGACTAAATAGCTCCTAGAGCTAGGAATGAGGTTCAATAACTGTAATTCACTTTCTCTACTTCTGTTTATGCTGTCAAAGTTTGTAAGAGGCTTCTCTGTCTTTAACGAAAGAGTTTTTTCTATTTGAGCTTTCAACCATTTTGAATTAGTAACTTCCCTGATTGCAAATAAAGTAAAAATCCCTGAGTCTCTTATTTTTATGTTGTTGCTTATTTTAATTTATTAATCTATTTATCCTTTCTAAGCAAGAGTGAGAGTATTAACTAATTTTTATTATAGGGATATTCATACACCCCGCCCCCGGGCCCCCACTCCTCCTCCGGCATATTGACTCATACCTACACAGAAACCCCTCTATTAATGATTAGCGCGAATGATGTGGTGGTCACATATTTCATATCCAAGATATAAACTACATAGAAAATGTAGTCCAAAAAGTGTCTGTTGTAGAAACTCTCAATGCACTGACTCGATTGCCTTCTAAAAGTTGACCTTCGTAATGGAAAAAAGGTGAAGTGCTCACCCCAGTGCCTCTGCCAGCCCGTCCCAAGACCAACATGAAGGAGGTAAAACATGATAACTGAGGAGGTAGGTGGATATGGGGGTGAGTTATACGGAGTGCTGAGTTTACATCTTGCAAGCCCTATGATTCGACCTCTCAACCTCAAGTGGCAACCCACCATCCAATTACCATCTCAGCTGAGCCCATGGGGCATGTTGACCTTCATAATGCATCTAGGGGAGATGCGCTTCCTATTATACCACTGGACTAGGAGAGATGCATCTTGACGCCGACTATGTCCCAGTTCGGGGAGTTTGGGCCCTGAAAAGGACGTAGGCGATACGGCATGTGCCTGACCTGCGGAGGGCAAGGTTGCTACCATAACTCAAGGATCTCGACCTCGACTATATCCCGGTCCAGGAGAGTTTGGCCCTTGAAAAGGATGCAAGCAATACGACATGAGCTCGACTCATGGAGGGTAAGGTTGCTACTGTATCTCGAGGATCATGACCTTGACTATGTCTCAGTCTAGGGAGTTTGAGCCCTGAAAAGGAAGCAGACGATACATCATGTGCTCGACCCATGGAGGGCGAGGTTGCTATCATAGCCCAAGGATCTTGACCTCGACTATGTCTCAATACAGGGGAGTTTGGGTCCTAAAAAGAATGTAGGCGATATAACATCTGCTCGACCCGTAGAGGGTGAGTTTGCTACAGTAGCCCGAGGATTTCGACCCGACTATGTCCTAGTCCAAGAGCGTATGGGTCTCAAAAAGGACACAGGCAATACGACATATGCTCGACCTGCAGAGGGCGAGGTTGGAAGGATCTCGACCTCGACTATGTCCCAGTTCTGAGGAGTTTGGGTCCTAAAAAGGGCATAGGTGATACGGCGTGTGCTCGACCCGCGGAGGGCGAGGTTGCTACTATAGCCCGAGGATCTCGACCCTGACTATGTCCTAGTCCGGGAGAGTTTGGGCCTTGAAAAGGACGTAGGCGATATAGCATGTGCTCGACCCATGGAGGGTGAGGTAGCTACAGCAACCCGAGAATCTTGACCTCGACTATATATGCTTGTCACAAGAGACCAACATGACCTAGTTTCATTAAGGAAGAAGAAGTATAGTAGTTGTGGAAATGAAAGAAGTAAGTACAGAAATAATAGGAGAGATCGAGACTGTGACTGTAAGGTGGTTGTGGTGGATCAAGAACTGTAAGGCTTCAAATGATGAGCGTTCCATGACTTGCCTAACCTCTTCAATTTGTGGCCACCTGATGTTATCCATTTCGGATCCTGGGACAACTCTGAACCGAGTGTTCCTACAGACGGCGCCAATTTGATGCTGCCCAAGCTCCTTGATGGATAGCTCATCGGTGAATGTGTTGGGTAAGAGGAAGATGAGTCATTATGTGAAGGCTGACGAGGCTCCACGGGAGGAGTGCCTGGGAAAATGAACACAAGTTAGGAAGACGACCGAAGGATTTCCGACACAATCACTGTGACTCACAAGTTAGAGTTGAGGATTAAAGGCGGGTGTAGTAGATTTGGAGTAGAATTGTTTGCGCATACTATTCCCTTAAAGTGGTAAATACCTTTTTATAGAGGCGGGTGGCGGACGCCTATCCTACGATTTGTAGGTTTTGTTCATGTTACATTGTAAGGACGAGATTTATAGTGCAGTTAAATGTGTTTATGGCGAGCGTTTCGCAACGGGGCACGTCTTCTAAAACCATTTTAGCCCGCGTCACCACTACATTGTAAGGTCTTAGAGATCTAGGTGCATGGAATGAGGCATTGCTTGCCAAGGTGCTATGGGAAATTCAATCAAGAGCGGACTCCTTGTGGATTAAGTGGGTGCATCACCACTACATTAAGGGGGCTGATTTTTGGCTTTGGGATGCAAAACCTTCAGATCCACCACTGATAATGTTAAATATCGAATTTTTAAGGGGTTGAAAAGGGAAATTTGAAATATATGGGCTTAGTTGTAATTATCCGGACTTGGAGGGTTAAATTGCAAAAAAGCCAAAACAGTTTTTAAAACCCTAAATCCTTTAGCCGTGCCCTAACTTCCCTCATTTTTTTCAGTTTCTCATCCCGAACCCCTCTCCTCTGCGCCGATCCTCTTCGGTTTTTGCTCGACGCCCGACGCCGACGCCGCTGTGCCCTAGCCGTCGAGTTTTGGCCGTTCCTTCTCGCCCGACGCCGCCGTCGTCGCCTCTCTCCGACGCTATCCCGCTCCCCTTCGCCCTCTTCTCCTTCTTCTACGGTGAGCATGATCAGAGTCGCGCCGCAGCTTCTCCCCGTTGCGATCACCAAGCCGATACCAAGGTTCCCTTTCCCCTTCACAGCTCTCGCGGGTTTTCACTAGTTTTCCTTGACCGTCGCCGGCCGTCGCAGCTTCATCCCGCGTCAGCCATCGTTTGAGGTAAATATTATGGGTTGTGGTTTAAGGTTGGATCTTGAGTTGTTGTTGTGAGTTATTGGTGGCTAATTTCAAATCATGTGTGGAGTAGTTTTCGATCTCTAGCAAAAATAATTGTGTAGTTTCAATTATTACCCTGTTTTTGTTCCCTGCCGTGGCATTTGGAATGGATAGTGTTTGATTGGTTAATATCTTAGTGGACATATTGGAATTATCCAACTTCTACCACCACAGGTAAGTCAAATGGGTAAAGACAACCTTAGTTTTGGTGGATCAGTAGCTCATTGCTGATCAGAATATTATTTCAAAAGGATCAATTAATGTAGAACATCCTATATCTCAATTTGATGATGTAGTGGTTGTTATCCTACCGTGGGATGTATAAGTTGATCGGTTCTATAATTAAACAGATGTTGAGTTAGGGTTAGATCTTAATTATTCTTAGTAGTTAATTTAGTTATTTTATGGATTTTATAAATAGCGAAATTTGTATCGTTGATACAGGACCTTGATTCGGAGTCATACGGTTGGTCACGAGGAGGTTCTCGTTTACGGACGTTCTACAATTATAAGGCAGGTATTTCTCCTTTGTACTCGAATAATTCTTTTACCTTAAAGCATGGCTAGTTTATGTCTTATAGGTTGCTTGACCTTGTTCTTTGTCGTTATTTAAACATCGCCGTTGAGACTTATTCTTCGTTGATCTTCGAGTTTTCCAAGTTTGTATCCGTACAGTCCTCTATTGATTTTCTGTTCTGTAAAGTGCCGCTTGCACTCGAGCACTTAGAAGTTCATTAAACACAATAAGGTTTATTTGGCATTAGAAATACCCTACCTAGTAGTGTAGGTGCATAATCGTTGATTTGCGATTTCTGGATTGGTTGTATTGATGCATCATATATTCGTTGGATTTTATTGCATCGTTGTTTCTCCGGTTGTTCGTGCATCGTATATCATGCATCATACTTGCACGTTGCATACTAACGACTGTTGGCTTACATTTGGTTAAGTCGTCGTTAGTCATATTGTTGCTCGATTCACTCAACCACATGATGTCATGGTAGTGGTTAGAGTGCGAGTGTTTGTCCTGTAATGCCAGACAGTGACACCCTCACCGTTGTTTTAGAGGGATGAGTCGTTGGTGGCTCACCCTCACCGTTGTTTGTTTTTTGAGGGATATTATAGTTGTTGATAGCTCCCCCGATGTACCGGGGTCTGGAGTGTAGACTCCCCAGCATCCTGTCCACTCAACCACGCCTTATGTGATATTTATTGTTGTATGTGGTATTTGTTGTTGGAGTGGTACAGTTGTCACAGCCCTACTCACTCGGTCACACAGATGGGATGTGTTGACGGCTTGACTGGCGTCAGGGGTGACACATGTCATTGCATCATGTGCATACGTATTTCTTTTATGCATTTGTTTGTGTTTGATGCACTTATATGAGCTATGATTGTTGCATATGTTTGACATGCATGTCTATCTTGATATTATTGTTGTTGAGTTGTTCTATATCTGTTTAGTCGTTATTCGGACTTTATACCATGTCAATTTACATATGTTATGCATGATTAGGTTTCTATATTTTCTTATGGATGGTACCCTGTTGGATTCTCTACCTGGTTATCTTGTATTATGCCATGCTAATTGTCTACTCATATACCCGCAGAGTCCGCCCGGACTCACCACCCCTGCTTACTTCTTTGTTGTTTCAGATAGCAGGTAGACGTATCTCTTGGAGCTAGGAGAGGATCCAGCTGCCAGTCCCCAGTGTTGAGTTGAGTTAGTCTTCCGTATTTGTTTTAGTTATTTATTTCAGTACTTGGAGATGCATTTTATTCGTTATTGGGTTTTGTCGGCAATCGAGACATTTGAGTTTTCTTTTGGGATCGTAGTCTTGTTTTATGTTTATGGTGGCTGAGCCACCCATTATCTTTTATCCAAATATAAACTGCGTGGCTGTGTTTTTATATAGTATTGTCCTGCCAGCCGCTTGTGGCTGAGCTATATTGGTGAGATATTATGTATTATTGCCTCATATTATCCGCCGTACAGGAGAGATGCTGCCCGATTTTTCGAGGAAGCATGTGCCTCTGGGGGCGTGACAATTTTTGGTATCAGAGAGAGGTTTTGCGATGTTATGGTGTCTGTGGGTTTATGGAGTTGTTTTACGAGGTCAATCGGTATGTTATCGATTTGTTTATTTTTGCGGAATTTTTTTTTCTTGAGGGTTGACGAAGTTGTTTTGTTTTACGAAGTCTATCTGTATTTTACGGTTGTATTTTTCGGAGTCATTTTCTGGTTATGGTTGTGATGGGACTTGGCAGCGACGAGACTTCTCCCGGCGACGAGAAGAATGTAACCATCTAATGTGCATGGTGAAATTCTCTAACTCACACTTTCCTAATTTCATGATAATGCAAAACTAATATCAAGATGCTTCTCCATTTCTTCTCCATCACGTCTACAATAGTTTGATGGATCCATACATAATATTTGCATATATTTTAATGTTGGCAAACAACCAACACAACCCTTCTCTTTTATTGGGCTTGAGACCGGTCATGTTAGAGTTTATTTGTCATGGGCGGATTTCTTCTGCACTGAATCTGGTTCTTCTAATCATCTTTAACACCATCAATTGTCATAATTAGGCCAATTGTATATGAGCAACTTCAAGCTTCTCTTTAAAAAAAAAAAGTTCTTCCTTGTAGCATGACTCCTATGGAAAATTCTAAAGCTTTCTTGACTTGATTTTGCTAAATTCTTCTACATGACAAGTAATCACTAGTTATTTTTGACTCATACTTTATCCTTGTCATGTGTTTTTGATTGTTCACATATCTCTATCAATGGCCATTTAGTTCCTCACCCACATTCTATTATTCTTAGACAGTTCTTTATGTCTCACAATTATGTAAGAACCTTTTATCTGCTAGTGCAATAACTACAATAAGGAGTTATGAGTTCCAAACATCTGAATCTATTTGCGCTTTAATTAAATCCTTATTATGACATTTCTTATCCCACTTATTCTGTCTCTTAAAAGGCCCACGGATGAAGACAATGATTGGTAGTGCTCTTGAGTCTTATAGAGTTTATTTTCCGACTGATCAACCTACTCCATCCATATTTGTTTCCCTAAAAAAAAAAAGTTGCTCCTTGTCTAAACGTTTCCATCATGTCCCATCCATGACTGACAATAGAAAAGCATATAAGTATTTCCTCTCAGTTATCAGGTTTCAGTGTGAGTAGTGAGAATTTGGCAAATCTAACTGCAGCCATCATGCACCAGGTTGTTTCCATTAGTTTGAAATGCATCCCACACCTATGTGATATTCTCTTTGGCAATGTGATAATGCTTGAAATGCACATGCTGGTCATTTACATACTACAAGAAACATTTTGTTTTTTTTTCCTATAAAAAAAAAGGGATTTTGAGGGTTAATTCAAAAAAAAAAACTAATAATTGCCAATCCCATATATTATGTTGCATGCCATTCCATTGATAAGGAAGACTGAATATTGAGAACAAAACCATATATAAATAATTGTACACACCTCAAAATTGAAATAAAATAATAAAATGCAAATAATGAAGACCAAGTACATCCATATAAGAAGGAGAAATAACAATTAAAGTAAGGACAAATAGTTGAACTCAAATATTGGATGTGTCCTCAGAGCAGGCCTAGCACACCATAGAAAAAAAAAATTAGAGTCTAGACCCCAAGCATCTTCCTCTAGTTGTTTGGACTTTAGATGTAAGAGAAAGAAAAAAAAACTAGGAACACAGCCGTGAATTTCATTCAAAATAATCAGATCAGATGAATGCTCCTTTGCCTAACCTACAATTTAGTCACTAGCTCAAAGTATCTAAATATAAATTGGTAACCATGTGATTATTAACATTCATATATGCTGTGCATTACAAAACAATATATGATTGTTTGACCTCATTCAATGAACGTGTGGTGTTCTGGTTAATCTTATGCTCTAAAAACATTGCTGAATGGTAGCATGATGTAGCTGAATTAAACTCTTTGGTTGGGTTTAGATGTCAACAGCCAATTTTAGTTCCCTGTGTGCTATAGTTGTCCCTCATGCCACATCCATTTTGTTCAATTCTATATCACTTTGGGTTCATTTTTCATTCTACATCAATTTGATACCAAAGTATTCTTTTGTTGCATCAATTTGTTATCAGAGTTGAATTCATTTCACATACACGCTACTTGTCAATCTGTCGTGTCTAGATCTGACTCCTTGCTTTTGTCCACCCAGTGTTTATAGACGGTTATCGCAACACAACTAACTCCAACAACAATATTCACCGAGGATAATTATCTATTTAATTTTTTCTTCATCTTATAGTTATTGAAAGCCGTCTCTCAGATTGTTCTGTACACATGCTACTGCGAACAGATAACTTCATTCTACTACTAAGAATTTTTTTTTCCTTTTCCTGCTCACACTATATGTATTGATGGGTTTCACGTAAGCATTCCAAGCTTCAATATTTTATAGCTTGCCTTAACTATGTGGTTTAAGATTTTGGTTCTTAGGAAGGTGACAGTTGAGTTGCATAGTATGATGATCTCTTCAAATCTTTGGCTGAATTTTATCCTCTAATTCCATTTTATTAAGAGCTCTGCTTATTTTTAAGCTTATCAAGATGATGATTGTTATTTGCGTGCACTACCTGTACGTGGACAAAGCCGTAGATCATCTTCTACTCTAGGTGGAGGAACTATGATCATTTGACCAATGGTCATGAAGGGTTTGGCTTCAACTTATGTTCGTACCAATGTAATAACCATTACAAATGGGTAATATTCTTATCTTCTAGTTAATTCATGCCGGAACCTTACCTATGGTTAGTGTGGTTATATATATATATATATATATATATATATATATATATATATATATATATATATATATATATATATATATATATATATATCATTTATGACTCAGCAAGAGCTCGAATAGACTGATAAGACATAAGACATTCAAATTTTAATCCTCTAGAATAACTTGATAAAATTTGCCATACAAGGACAAGATGACAAACCTCATCAACACTATACATAGATAATGCAATACCAGTTCCTTTGAACTCATAAACATCTAGTTCTGCAGGTGCACCTCCATCTTCAGGGCTAATTTACCGAAAGTAAACTAATCATGTCAGATCCACTCAATCAAGCAGGCATATATGTGTCAAAGAGAAAACAATTAAAAAGTTAACCTGCATTAAGTATTGGGGCTCACCAAATACTGATACCCAAATGCATGCCTACCTATACATATAGGTCAGTAAACATCGGTCAAGCTGAATTGCTCTAAGAGGTTGATGTAATTGTTGTGTACATACTTTCCGTTCCAGCCTGCATGTAGCAGTGTTACTTAGGTCTGCCTAAATGACTATTTGAAACCAGGAATAACTATGATTGAGTTTAGGAATGGGCCGAAATATAATGATTGGATCAGGAGATCAACTGTGCCTTGCATATTAGTCTTCAGTTTACCAGACTCAGCAAACGGTGGGAGCTCCAGCATCTCAGACGATGCAGCCAACAGCAATTCAGATGATTCGACCATTGCCTATTTAGATGACCACCATCAGTTTCAGAGATGGACCGGGTTTACACTGTCACCAGAGAGAAGACACCACAGGTCGATGAATCGATTTTCCGAGATATTAAAGAGCTATAGGGTATCTACGTGTAGGTCACTGCTTGTAACTGGATAGCTACCGTTAGAGAGATGTTGAACATTTTCCAATATGATAGATAATGCATTTGACTCACAATCAGGGTTAAGGTTGGTTGGCAACACCACTCTGATGAGGAAGCTACTTAGGAGCTCGAGGATACGATCAGAGCTCGCTACCCTCATCTATTTATTTGAGGTGCATATGGTTGGTTTTTACTCCGTATTCATATTATATCTGGGTTGTTGATATCAGTTGTCGTTGACCAGTACCTGTTGTGGTCGACTAGTATTTGTTATGGTTCACTAACTAAATTTGGGGACCAAATTTTTGTTAGTGGGGGAGAATATTAAATATCGAATTTGTAAGGGGTTGAAAAGGTAAATTTGAAATATAAGGGCTTAGTTGTAATTATCCGGACTTGGAGGGTTAAATTGCAAAAAAGCCAAAACAGTTTTTAAAACCCTAAATCCTTTAGCAAAAAAGGTTGGTTGAAATCAGGGAGAAAATCAAAGGAACGGGCAATCGAATAGGAGAGGCGAATATGAAGCTAATTGAGTGGTTTGCCATGGAAAGCAATGGAGTTAGCAATGCATACGATTTTTTTAGATGCGCTACCGAGAAGCCCCCATGGACGGCAACATTATGGAGGACCGAGATTATGCCAAAGCATCGATTCATATCATGGTTACTTGCGCAAAGGAAGTTGCGGATAGCGGATAGGATGGAGTTTGAGCTAAACAAACAATGCCCGGTATGTTGTCAAGAGGAGGAATCAATGGACCATCTATTTTTCATGTGTCCCTTTGCACATGCTCTATGAAATAAGGTAAAAATTTGGCTTGAGATCAGTTTTGATTTCCAAACAGTAGAAGAACTACTTAATGGGGTGCGACAAAGATACAAAGGGACAAACAGGAAGGCAAACGCTAGATTCCTTGGCATTTCAAGCACAATCTACTATATATGGGCTGCTCAGAACAAATGCAAGTTCGAGGGAGTACCTACAAATGTGGATGGAGCATTTCGCAAGGTACAAATTCATGTTCACCGCTTTGTGGATCTCTCGCCAAGATAGTATACAAAATGGAGCAAATTGGTGCAAGATGGTGGGGCGGTTTTAGCACTGTTTGGTACAAGCTGTATGGCCAGTTTCTGCTGCTGACCAGGGTTGTTTTGCTACTGATCAGTACTGATTTTGGGTGTCTTTTGATGCTGGGTTCTGCTAAGGCTGGATGGAGAGGCCGGTTGGATTTTGCTGCTGTTTTGGAGCTAAATTTGACGCTGTTTGGTGCTAAATTCGTTGATGTTTTTGGTGCTGGAAATAGCTGCTGTTTGGTGCTGAATTTGCTGCTGTTTGGTGCTGGAAATTGATGCTGTTTGGGGCTGAATTGGCTGCTGCTTGGTGCTGGAAATTGCTACTGTGGGTGACAATTTGGCTGCTGATTTTACAGCCAATTTGCTGCGGTTCAGGATGTGTGCTGTCCATTTGAAGGTTTTGTGTGATGTTTTGTGTAATAATAGACTGGTGAGAGTGGTGAGATGAGAACCATGTGCCCAACATAAGTGCTATGGTTGGGTTTGATGTTGTTTGTATTGGATGTCCTGTACTTGATGCACGGATTGAGACATTAACCTTATGCTGTGATTTTGTATACATGTACCTATTTCAAAAAAAAAAAAAATTTAGCCCGCGTCCTTATAACTGTTTCTATTTTCCGGGGATGTGTATTTACCGTTCTCGTGATGAGAGTAATATTGTGCTCAATGGCGGGAAGAGTGGCAGCACGAGGGCTCTGCCTCAGGGGTCGTTGGGGGCCTGAGCTTCGAGGTCGACCTGAATAGTCGAACTGTACTCTGGTCCTATCGACTAGTTAGAGGATTCTTATAAACTTAGATGTCAGATTCCTGATCATGAGCTCACCTAGACCTTCTCGACCTGATGTTGAAATGAGTTCAACGCGGGATCTCAGTTCGAACCTAACCTGAGCTTGCGGCCTGAACTGGGATCGGGGTCTTTTTGGGGACGACATCATGGATAAAATTTTTCTATTTTTGATAACGTAGTTTCTTTAGCTGGCTTAGCATAATGCTGAATTATTTTTTTTTCATAAAATATTTTTTTTTGAAATTTTTTTATCTGTCCAGATCAGATGGAGTCCATTTCTTCCCAATTCCCCCCCCCCCCCCCCCCCCCCCCGAAGCTCGCAACGGCGAGTGCGCCCTTGCCCGCCAGCTCATGCGACCTCGCAAGGCCACTGTGACTGCACGACAACGAGTCCGAGCATATATATTTTTCCCTATTTTATTTTATTTTATTTTTATTTTTGTTAAGGATTCCTTTCTCTTCTTTTTGTCTTTTTGAATTTTTTTACACCTTAAATTTTTTTACTTGATCCTGCCCAAAAGTTAATTATGCGAAATATTTTTTATTTACACTTTTACAATTAACTTTAAAACTTTTTAAATTATAAGTTTGATCCACATTATTAATATATTTTATTTATTTGACAATTTAAAATAATAATTATTAAATGTGAAAATAATTAAAATTAAACAAAAGTTAAAATGAAAAGGGAAGAAAAAGAAATTAAACTATTGTAAAATTACATTAGAAAATTTTTCAGTATATACTTTTAATTAAATGCCATTAATATTTAGATTGATAATTTGAGATAAACTGACTATTCACTATCTATTAAATAAAATAAATTAGACGTATAGTCGGGGTGCATAACACTAGGGATGGCAATTTTTCCCGCGGATTTGGATATCCGCGGGGAAAATCCGAAACGGGGTGGGTTTGGGGAGATATTATCGGGTTTGGATTCGGGTTCGGGGATTTTTAAAAATCCCCAAAATAGATTGGGGCGGGTATGGGGATGCTATCTCCATCCCCGAACCCGCCCCGATATCTTAAATAATAATAAAATATTAATAATTATTAAAATACTTCAATAATATTAATATTAAAGATGTGTAAAAACCCTAATGAGTATCGCTCACTAGTCACTCGCCGCCTTCCATAAGTTGAAAATCTCATTGTTTTTATAACCATGCTTGAGAAATCCCATTTTTTTTTTAACTTGGAAAAAAATGGATATTTCAAGCGGGGATGGGGACGGGGATGGAGATTTACTCCCCGCGGGTTCGGGGACGGGGATTCCCCGATTAAGTAGAGACGGGGATGGGGACGGGTTCGGGGATGGAGATTTATTTCGGGTACGGGTATGGGGATGGCAAACCCGTCCCCGACCCGCCCCATTGCCATCCCTACATAACACGGGCACGAATAAATATTATTTAACAATATAAAATTTTAAAATATACTTAAAATACAAATGCATATATTAATGAAAGATTAAATGAATACTATTCTGGAAGGAATCGATGACGATGTCTAATCATTGGGGTTTTGTCCATGTGGAAGTCGCTATGGTGGGGAGGAATTCAGTGCCCTGCGAGATCAACACGAGCGTTAGGGGAACACGCCGGAGATTATCCGGCAAAGCCCACTCCGATGCTTAAATCAGTGTATTGAGGGAGAATAAAAGCAAGAAAGGAAATGTTTATAAAGTTAAGAGAGCATAACCTCTTTATCGGAGGGGTTGAGCTACCTTTTATACCAATGGCAACAGACTTGGCGCGTTCCCTTGATCTGTGCCACGTCTCCATGACTCATGCCACGCCCTCCCCCTCTTTTGGCGATTAATTACCAGATAACCTTTGAAACGGTTTGTGTCGTTATCACGCTTTCGACCCGTTACGACATTTAAGGGTCGTGATGACTCCTTCTGACGGAGATGTGTATTCGTAGATCCACATAAAGAGGGGGGAGACTGCTACTTGAGGTTTCTCATTACTTGGGCTTAGCCTCCCGAGGTGATCTTGGGATCTTCCGGTTCGAGTGGGCGTTATAACTCCCGAGGGGCTCTCGGGCCTCAACTCCCAGGGTGATCCTGAGAGGGGTCTTCTAGCTGACCCTCTGGGGCGTGCCTCCCGATGGGGGTCCTGAGGCCCGGGAAGGAGGGTCACTTCGACCCATCGTATCATTTTACGCAGCTTCTTCATCCCGCGTGCCCGCCACGGGCTATTCAACCCCATCAAATACTCTAGCTAAGATTCTATGATATATACAAATTTAAACTGAAAAAATTATAAAATAATTTTTTTTTAATATAACATTAAAACATTTGATATTACTGATTAAATCTGTTTTTCATATATATAGTTCGGTCAGATAATAGTATTTTTATGCATCATTTAATTATGTGATTGTAAATAACTTATGCTATTCTTATAGTGAATAATTAGAAAATATTCAGGCATCCATGTGATTGACTTTGCATATTACTTTACAAAATTTAGAATCGGTAAACTTTTATTTATAATTATATAATTTTCACATATATAAATGTGTTAATAAGGCACAAAAGTTCAACAACTTATCGACTTGATCTTCATGAGTAAAACAGCCTGCTAATTAAAGATCTTAAGGTTGTTGATACAACCAATCATCTGGACCAATAAATTTGTTGTTGACGAAGTGGTTAATGGGAAGATTATTTTTTAACCAACTCACTCTTCTTGACTTATCTGACCCCGGTCCAATGCAACCTTCTTCTATTATGGTGGTCTGGGTCCTGACATTGGATATAATTTTTTTTTAAAAAAAAATTATTAAAAATGAAAGATCAGTTAATTAGTTGAAAGCTCTTACTCATTTGGAGAGGCATGCCATGCCTCCCAACCTTGAGGTTGGATATTTGTAGGCATGTATGTCTTAAAGAAGACCACAGTGGACCATTCATTCCATGCTCTTCCAAGGTAGGTGCTCTCGCTCGAGGTACGAATGGCGCAATACTTGAACACAAACCCAGTCGGGGAACTTTCGTCCTTCTTAGCATTTGCGATCAACCAACCCTTTCCAATCGAATTCAAAGTACATTTCTGCATGCAGTGAAAAACTTAAGTTAGGTAGCTTCAGAGAGACTTAGAGTACGTAATTGAAACTATATATAACAATGTGTCTAGAGACTACCTTGTATATGGACTGCGCATGGCCAAAAATGAAGTCGACACTGCCCTCGATCCAACATTCCTTGTAAAAATGTCGACCTTTGTAGTCACACAAGGTGTCTTGGTGGCCTAAGAAAGCACACCTGTAGAAGGAATTCCTATCTCCCCTTACTAGTGCTGCCTCTGCTGTTTCAGGTGCATCATACATCCAGTTATATGAATTCTGAATCCAAAAGAGATATATAAAATTAAGTTTACATGAACACATGGATAAGTTCTTATGGATGTACTTAATAATTTCCAAAGCTTTAATTCCCTATGTACATACAATATTACATTTCTTTTATACATTTATTATTGCATAAACAAATAGATACTAGACAGGTTTGCAAAGAGTTCTCACTGCAAATGTAATATCACGAGCAACAAAGTCATTGGCATAAACGATGAAGGTTGCACTTTTCCTATCACCATGGTCATCCCAATCGATTCTAGTTTTGGTAGCACCATCACCTTGGAGAACAATAAATGATTTTAACTCCGATATGTAAACCTTCTCCCTACAGGTATCGTAAATAAAAACGTATTCATAACTTTGGACAAATGTAGAACTTAGAGAAGAAAAGGTTGTAATACCTGTAAAATCCTTGCTGTACATAAATTTGAACCCACTGTTGATTGCCATCAGGAATGGAATCAACAGCAGCTTGAATAGTTGTGAAATTTCCACACCCTTTCTGATCAACAGTAATGAATTTGGAGATTGAAGCAGCTCCATCTATGCACACACAGCTGCTGATCAATGCCAATAATAGCAGAAACAAGATGAAGGAATGATGCATGACGAAGATAAAGCAAATTTAGTGCTGAACAAGTGTTATGCATGTCTGAAACTGAGATTTTGACATGTATATAAAGAATTCTGATTGATTACATTGAAATTTATCTCTGGAAGGAATGAATTTATAATATGTTTTCACCATGAAGAAATATTTAAATGAAAGTAAATAGAAATGGATGAAAGAAGGTAGGAAAGGTATATTTGGACTAACTTTGTCCACAAAGTAGAAGGCGAGAAAATTATGAATAAATTTCAAATTCCTTGGAGAATTTTGCTAACTGTTTAGTCATCCTTTCTATATCAGTACGTGACGAATAGGTTGACAAATTAATTAACATTTATTGTATTCCATTTTATTTATTTTCACGCATTAATTTATAGGATCATTTTAAAGTCTAAAGGAGGGCTACAGACTATCTTCGAGAAGCTTTTGGATTATATACATCGATTGATTACCCAAAGGGATTGAAAAGATTTTCCTTACTTGTCAAACTATAAATATTGATTTCTACAAAAGAAAAGAAAATTATAAATACTGATTTAAGTGTTCAATTTGATATTTTTTTGTTATATTATAATTCACAATATATATATATATATATAGTCGTAAAAGTATGACTAATTGCATTGCTCGATTTTCCTATTTCTCCTTCCATTTACAAGATATGAAAACCTCCAAAAATAAAAAAAAATAAAAAGTAAAAATAAAATAAAAAATAAAATTGGAAATTTTATTACCTTGGGCGAAAAGAAAATAAATCTACAGTAATGAGTATGTAATTATTAATAAAATTTAGCCACTTATCCTTATTCTTACATCATGATAAATTTATTGTTATCTCGGAATTAAATGATTTTAAATTTATTGTTTTAAATCGAAAATGTTGGTATGATTTTAAATTAAATTGGAGATTTTTGCTCGAGTTAAATATTTAAACTTTTCAAACAAAAAAAATCTAATTTACTTTAATTTTTTAAAAACTTTTATTCATCTGCAATGCCATGTACTCACAAAGGTGGAAAGATATAAGTTTGAAATTTCAAAAGAAGTATTAAGTTATTTTGTTTGGCTGTATTTATTGTCATAGTAAAATGTGAAGTTGTCGTCTTGGCGGCTCCTCCGAGGTGAAGGCATAAATCACGAGAGGCATTTGTCCTACCATAATGACCTTTTAGATATTTTCGTACACACTAAAAATTGACCTCAAAACTATTTTAGATACCTACACCAACCCATGGAGCCAAACTAGTTTCTTGATTCTACATTCTTATGTTTGGTTGCTATGAACATAGCTTGATAACTATGCTCTAGGTCCTTATATGCCTTTAATTACAAAGCTTTTCTCAACATTGCATTTTTCATTTATTTTTACTTATTTTACGTGAATGCACATTTGTTGGAGAGGTTTTAAGGATGAGCAGCATAATTCGAGGAGTAGCAGAAAAGAAAAGAAAAGAAAAAGAAAAAAGTTAGAGTCTTCAATAATTAAAGATATATTAATATTGTGTTGGTTTTTTTAGCATGTAACTTTGATGATATGTTAATTGCTTAGGTAAAGATTTGATTACCTAGAGCTTATATGTGTTTGAAATGTTACAATCCTCACAGGATAGATTGATGATTAATACATGAAGTGTTTCGATCATGAGATATGGGAGTCAAATCCTGATGAAGTTAAATGTCTGCCGTCGTCAGTCATTACCATTGCATACTGATGACTGTTGAGCTTCTATATGCTTAAGTCGTCGTCAATCATTTAGTTGTTTCGTCACTCAATTACTTGTTGTGGTTGTGAGAATACAGAAATAGGAGGGGCTTAAAGGCAAAATAACCCAAACTTAGGGGCTCTTGTGTGAATAGCCGAACTTGGAGGGGCTAATCGCAAAATGACCATCTTATAGTAGTTCCTTTTTCGTTGCTTTTCTCTGCCGATCGGAGTTCTCTGCCATCTTTTTCTTCTTCTCTTCTGAGAGCCACTCCTCCCGATCACACGAGGGCCGAGAGTTTTCCTTCGCGATTGAGTAGGCGTCGAGGACCCCTCCTTCCTCCCTAGCTCTCCACGCACTCGACCTCGCCTTTCGGACCGAGCCATGGTGATCTAGGGCACGGTGGACTTCTCAGAGATGTTTCCCCCTTCTTACAGATCTCCTCGCCCTTTTGCCTTCGATCCCTTACCATGCGATTAGCACGAGGAAGGGAGGGCGTAGCTAGCCGATTGAAGATTTGAGGAGGTTTCTAGTTTCTGCCGGATTTTCTTTTTGTGGTCGATTGTTCTTCGTCGGGGATCAGGTAAGTGTTGAATTTGTTGTACGTAGATTCGGTCAGATGCATAGATTGTTCTTGAAGGAAAGGGATTTGGGTTTCTTGTCAGATTTATTGATTAAAGATGCGCAAATGTAGCCTCTGTTCTTGCGATCTTGACATTCGGTTGTGGTTCTATTTCTGGATCAGTTCTTACTTGGATTAACTCTGTACTTTGGGATCGTTTTGCTCCTCTCTGTCGTGCGCTATGGTTTTATTGTATCTTGTCTTGTATCTGCTCTGTTCGTATGGTGAAATTTCAGAGTGGTGTGCGTGAGTTGATCAGGTGTTGGGATTAGGTTCTATTAGTATTTTTGCTGTGTTGTTTCATATTGTAGATTGATGAGAGCTAGAACTTCAGATTGTATGTGGTTGTTGATTTTTGATTTGTTTCTGTTTTGATGTTCTCGGTTCATTTCAGATTTCTTTGGTTTAATGGATTAGTTTTGATTTGGAGTTGTTGAGATTGTAGAGTTGGCTGTTGGGATGAATTGGTTTGGTCTGTTTGGATCTGTCGTGTGCCATTTGGGAGTTGGGTATATGCCAACTATTAGGGTTTTGAGATGTAGGTGTTTTCAAGTGGAGGGTTGTACGTGCCCTATTTGTAGCTTGTAGGTTTGACCCATGTCATGGGCTACTTAGGGATTGGGTTGAGCTTGGATGATTCATCCAATGGTGACGTGAGCTACTCACTCTAGGTTGAGTTATTAGAAAATTTATCATTTAATTAGGATTAATTAAATGATTACTATAGTTAGGGTTAATCCTAATTTTATTAGAGGGCTGATTTAGCTAAGTATCTTATGGGATTGCAGCTAAATGATTATATTTTTGATCTAGGGCATTGACTTAGTTCACTCGTCGTGGATAATATTTTGGACGGGGGTTCTCGTCGTGCGGGCTTCTTCATATCGAGGCGGATACTTTTGACTATATCAGTATTTGATATAATCACCTCTTATGCATAGTTAGATATAGATAGCAGTAGGGATACCTGATACTTCTATTTCTGTAGCCTTTCTTTCGGTAGTTGTATCTGTTAGTTTTACTGCTTACTGTTCTTTATTTCTGCGTGAATTGATTATGTATAACTTACCTTATACCTTATGCTAGGGTTTAGGTTATGGTGCATACCAGTTATCTGGACTACTATATATCATGTAGATTATAGTAGGGATAGATAATGGATGATGCATGGGATAGTGACATGCATCATTGTTGCACGTAGCCTAGGTGGACGACCTTTGACTCCATGGAGGTTGAGATGGGTCGTCGGGCTTGCTACTCGTGTAGGGGCATATGTAGGTGACCTTTGACTCCCCTAGTGGTAGAGATGGGCCGTCAGACTTGCTACATAACCTGTCGTGTAGTCCCAGTTCCACTCTTCGTTAGTGGATTATAGGCCACGGTGCTGCAGCATATCCCCTATTCTATCTGGAGATAGTTAGGGATGAGGGAGCATACTTTTCCCTAGGGTGAGGTATGTTCCGGTCTGAGACCCTACTCATTCGATTTCGCGTGATGCGCAACGGTGGCCGTCTGAGTGGAGGGAGGACCTGGTCAGAGCCCTACCCACTCGGTTTCGCGTGATACGCGACATTGGCCGACTGGCATCAGGTGTGACCCATGTTGCATCATGAGCATACTTTGCATCTCTGTATTTGGTTGTGTTTGCTGTACTTGGTTGCTGCATTTGTTTAACATGCATGCTATTGGGTTTGGATCGACACAGATAGGTATGTACCCCCTTTTTATGGTTCAGTTTTGCACTTCTTTTTATTACATTTATCTTCAGTATGGTGTTTGATGGTGATTTACTGCTAGTATAACTTTCTATGCATATTGGATTGTATTCGCTGAGTTCTTTGAACTCACCCCGTTAGCCTTGTTTTTTTCTTCTTTCAGGATGATCGTCTGTATTGCCCAGCAGTCTGTCCCAGTTCGTGTGTCTCCGAGACGATTCCCGAGGTTGTCTTCGTATTTTGATAGCGGTACATGTTGGTACCCCTTTTCCTTGTTCGTTTTATCTTTTCATTTCCGCTGTTATATTTTGTGCTCTATTGTGTCGTCTCTTTTTATGGCAGTATAGTTGTACTTTTGTGTTCCATGGAGGCCTTAATTTTGCTTTGCTTTGTTGTAAGTCGTACCGGTATGCAACTTTTGTCGTCGTTTTCTATTTTTGTTATTTTAGACGCTTGTTCCAGCCCTATAGGCTGAGGAAGTCGTAGAGGTTAGATTTTCGGATTGTCCACCAGGACGAGGGAGTAGCCGTCCGATCGGTATCGGTAGAGCGGATCCTCGGGGCGTGACAATTTATTTGGTATTAGAGCCCAGGTTTGCGAGATACCTTGTGGTCTTGTGGGCGTTTTCAGATTTTATATCGAAGTCATTTTCTCGATGGACGTAATTGCAACATGGCGGCAACGGGACTCCTCCAGGCGACATGAGGTATATGTCATGACTCATCTACCTCTTTTGTATCCACTGTCTAGTATAGGGTTAGACATTTCTTTATCTTGATGGGATTGTATATCAAATTATATACTTGGCCGGTTGGTACTTGTCGATATAGTTTAGTTGGATTGTATATCTATCCGTATCATGTCGATGATTATAGGATTAGTTAGGAAGTGTTGCATGAGATGGTGCCATGGATCACGTTGGTATTATGCGTGTACGTACGACTCTTGGCTTCCTGGTGGTTGAACACGAGCCGTCAGTCATATTAAAAGAGTAGAGGTATACTTAGGTGACCCCTGGCTTTCGAGCGGTGGAGACGGGTCATTGGACATGAATTCCACATAGCCCCAGGTGCGTTGGCTACTCATGCATCTTGCATAGCCCTAGGTGCATTAGCTATTCATGCATTCTGCATAGCCCCAGGTGCGTTGGCTATTCATGCATTCCGTATAGCCCCAGGTGCGTTGGCTATTCATGCATTTTGCATAGTCCCAGGTGCATTGGCTACTCATGCATAGCACCAGGTGCGTTGGCTACTCATGCATCTTCTATAGCCCTAGGTGCATTGGCTATTCATGCATTCCGCATAGCTCCAGGTGCGTTGGCTATTCATGCATTCCGCATAGCCCTAGGTGCGTTGGCCACTCATGCATAGTCCCATGTGAGTTGGCTATTTATGCATTTTGCATAGCCCCTAGTGCGTTGGCTATTCATGCATTCTGCATAGCCCCAAGTGCGTTGGTTATTCATGCATTCTGCATTGCCCCAGGTGCGTTGGCTACTCATGCATCTTCCATAGCCCCAGGTGCGTTGGCTATTTATGCATTCCGCATAACCCTAGGTGCGTTGGTTATTCATGCATTCTGCATAGCCCCAGGTCTGTTGGCTATTCATGTATTCCGCGTAGCCCCAAGTGCGTTGGCTACTCATGCATTCTGCATAGCCCCATGTGAGTTGGCTATTCATGCATTCTGCATAGCCCCAGGTGCGTTAGCTATACATGCATTTGTGCATAGCCCCAAGTGCGATGGTCTTTCATGCATCCCCACGGGGGCTTTTGGTTAAACAGCCATAGGTGCTTGGTTGTCCTGTCTTCTGGCTACCCAATATAGTAATAGTTAGAGCGCGTCAAAAGAGTGACACATGTCATTGCTATCATGTGCACTTGATGCATCTTAGCATAGTTGTTGTTGATTGTGTTATTGTACTTGTTCGTACTTACGGTATTTGGTTATAGCATATATTTAACCATGGAGGTGATCGGTGGACACAATGTGGTTTTAATTGTATAGCTGAGAATGTTGATTCTCCAATAGCACCGACGGATGAGTCGGGGACTTAGGGTCGAATCAGATGACATCCTATTGGTGGTTGTATATAATTGTTGACTCGATCGGTATAGGGTCAACTCACTTTAGCTCATGGAGCCTTATTTATTGATAGATATCTTAGATGGCATGTCTTGAGGACATGACCTACTGTGATGCAGCAGAGATAGTATTAGTTGTTTATCATCTCAGTTGATAGAGGACAGAAGTATCCTATTCCATGGGACTTTTGACCAGGGATTTATTAGACTTGGTTAGAGAATCTAAGATGTACAGTCAGATGGATGACTTGTACCAAAACGGAGGAGTATAGAGTTAGTTGCTTGACACTCACAGGTTATTGCTTGTACATGGTTTAGATAACCAAGAAGGCACCTTGAATTCATGATTTGCGTCGGTGTGAATCATTTATGAGGTTGGGCCACCTTTGAGTGGAAGACACCAAGGACCATACTCGAGAATAAATAATCACTTCGTGACTAATTTGGGATACCCATGGAGATAGTGTGTCTCTATTTCTTTTCGTGGAGGAGGTTGGGGTAGGACTGCCTAGGACTAGGATAGGTAATGACGCGGTGATCGTTGATCGATTAACCAAATCGATGCATTTCTTAGCTATTCGGGGGGGGGGGGGGATCGATTCTTTGGACAGATTAGCTGAGTTGTATTGTCGAGAGATTGTCAGACTGCACGGAGTTTCCCTGAGCATCATATCAGACAGAGACCCCCAGTTCACCTCTCGTTTCTGGCAAAGTCTGCAAAGGCCATGGGTACCGGTCTTCAATTCAGTACAACTTTTTATCTACAGATAGAGGGACAATCAGAGCGTACGATTCAGACACTGGAGGATCTGCTGAGATCTTGTGTTATAGATTTCGGAGGCAGTTGGGAAAACCATTTGCATCTTGTCGAGTTTGCCTACAACAACGGCTATCATTAGGCGATTCAAATGGCGTCGTATGAGGCATCGTATGGTAGGGCATGCCAAACACCCACCCTCTTGGAGGAGGTTGGCGAGGCCCAGCTGTTAGGACCCGAGAGAGCTCAACAGGAGGCAGAGTTAGTACACACCATCAGGCGGACGATGTCAGAGGCCCAGGACCGCAAGAAGAGTTATGCGGATCAGAGACGGAGACCTCTGGAGTTCTCAGCCAGCGACCACGTTTTTCTTCGAGTTTCACCCACGAAAGGGGTGAAGAGATTTGGACTCAAAGGTAAGCTAGCTCGGTGGTACATTAGACCCTTCCATATTCTGGAGCGAATTGGAGTCGTAGCTTACCGTCTGACACTTCCTCCTTCCTTGGCTGGTGCGCATGATGTATTCCACGTCTCAATACTGAGGAGATACGTGGTCGACCCAGCACATATTCTATCAGAGGTACCAGTTTCGTTTCAGCCGGATGCTACCTACAAGGAGGTTTCGGTGCGGATTCTGGAGCATGGGGAGCATCTACTGCGGAACAAGACAATCCGGCTGGTTAAAGTCGGATTACAACATCATTCAGATGTCGAGGCGACTTGGGAGTTTGAGGATTCTATCAGAACTCGCTACCCCCACTTATTTACATGAGGTACGTGGGTTATTTCATTCGGTACTTGTAATTGCATGATTTCGTTCAATATTTTATACTGTATGATCATGCCGGGCATATGTAGATAACAAATTTGGGGACCAAATTTTTTATTAGTGGGAGAGGATGTGAGAATACAGAAATAGGAGGGGCTTAAAGGCAAAATAACCCAAACTTAGGGGCTTTTGTGTGAATAGCCGAACTTGAAGGGGTTAATCACAAAATAACCATCTTATATCAGTTCCTTTGTCGCTGCTTTTCTCTGCCGATCGGAGTTCTCCGCCATCTTCTTCTTCATCTTCTTCTTCTTCTCTTTCGAGAGCCACTCCTCCCGATCACGCGAGGGTCGAGAGTTTTCCTTCGCGACTGAATAGGCGTCGAGGACCCCTCCTTCCTCCCTATCTCTCCACGCACTCGATCACGCCTCTCCGACCGAGCCATGGTGATCTAGGGCACGATGGGCTTCTCAGAGATGTCTCCCCCTTCTTACAGATCTCCTCGCCCTTTTGCCTACGATCTCTTACCATGTGATTAGCACGAGGAAGGGAGGGCGTAGCTAGCCGATTGAAGATTTGAGGAGGTTTCTAGTTTCTGCCGGATTTTCTTTCTGTGGTCGATTGTTCTTTGTCGGGGATCAGGTAAGTGTTGAATTTGTTGTACGTAGATTCGGTCAGATGCATAGATTGTTCTTGAAGGAAAGGGATCTGGGTTTCTTGTCAGATTTATTGATTAAAGATGCGCAAATGTTGCCTCTGTTCGTGCGATCTTGACGTTCGGTTGTGGTTCTATTTCTGGATCAATTCTTACTTGGATTAACTCTGTACTTTGGGATCGTTTTGCTCCTCTCTGCCGTGCGCTATGGTTTTATTGTATCTTGTTCTTGTATCTGCTCTGTTCGTATGGTGAAATTTCAGAGTGGTGTGCGTGAGTTGATCAGGTGTTGGGATTAGGTTCTATTAGTATTTTTTTCTTTGTTGTTTCATATTGTAGATTGATGAGAGCTAGAACTTTAGATTGTATGTGGTTGTTGGTTTTTGATCTGTTTCTATTTTGATGTTCTCGGTTCATTTCAGAGTACTTTGGTTTGATGGATTAGATTTGATTTGGAGTTGTTGAGATTGTAGAGTTGGCTGTTGGGATGAATTGGTTTGGGCTGTTTCGATCTGCCGTGTGCCATTTTAGAGTTGGGTCTATACCAACTATTAGGGTTTTGAGATGTAGGTGTTTTCAAGTGGAGGGTTGTTAGTGCCCTGTTTGTAGCTTGTAGGTTTGACCCATGCCGTGGGCTACTTAGGGTTTGGGTTGAGCTTGGATGATTCATCCAATAGTGACGTGTGCTACTCACTATAGGTTGAATTATTAGAAAATTTATCATTTAATTAGGATTAATTAAATGATTACTATGGTTAGGGTTAATCCTAATTTTATTAGAGGGTACATTTTGCTAAGTATCTTATGAGATTGTAGCTAAATGATTATATTTTTAATGTAGGGCATTGACTTAGTTCACTCGTCGCAAATATTATTTTGGTCAGGGGGTTCTCGTCGTACGGACTTCTTCATATCGAGGCGGGTAATTTTGACTATATCTATATTTGATATAATCACCTCTTATGCATAGTTAGATATAGATAGCAGTAGGGATACCTGATACTTCTATTTCTGTACTCTTTCTTTCGGTAGTTGTATCTGTTAGTTTTACTGGTTACTATTCTTTATTTCTGCGTGGATTGGTTATGTACAACTTACCTTATACCTTACGTTAGGGTTTAGGTTATGATACATACCGGTTATCTGGACTACTGCATATCATGTAGATGATAGTAGGGATAGATAATGAATGATGCATTGGATAGTGACATGCATCATTGCTGCACGTAGCATAGGTGGACGACCTTTGACTCCCTGGAGGTTGAGATGGGTCATCGGGCTTGCTACTCGTGTAGGGGCATATGTAGGCGACCTTTGATTCCCCTAGTGGTTGAAATGGGCCGTCAAACTTGCCACATGACCTGTCAGGTAGTCCCAGTTCCACTCTTCGTTAGTAGATTATAGGTCACGGCGCTGCAGCAGATCCCCTATTCTGTCTGGAGATAATTAGGGATGAGGGAGCGTACTTTCCCCTAGGGCGAGGTACGTTCCTGTCTGAGACCCTGCTCATTCGGTTTCGCGTGATGCGCGACGGTGGTCATCTGAGTGGAGGGAGGACCTGGTCAGAGCCCTACCCACTCAGTTTCGCGTGATGCGCGATGGTGGCCGACTGGCATCAGGAGTGGCCCATGTAGCATCATGAGCATGCTTTGCATCTCTGCATTTGGTTGTGTTTGCTGCACTTGGTTGCTGCATTTGGTTGGCATGCATGCTATTGGGTTTGGATCGACACAGGTAAGTATGTACTCCCTTTTTATGGTCCAGTTCTGCATTTCTTTTTATTACATTTATCTTCAGTATGATGTTAGATGGTGACTTATTGCTAGAATAACTTTCTATTCATATTGGACTATATTCGCTGAGTTCTTTGGACTCACACCGTTAGCCTTGTTTTTTTCTCCTTTCAGGATGATCGTCTGGATTGCTCAGCAACCTGCCCCAGTTTGTGTGTCTCCGAGACTATTCCCGAGGTTGTCTTTGTATTTTGATAGTGGTACATGGTGGTACCCCTTTTCATTGTTCGTTTTGTCTTTTCATTTCCGCTGTTGTATTTTGTATTCTGTTGTATCGTCTCTTTTCACGGCACTATAGTTGTACTTTTGTGTGCCATGGAGGCCTTGATTTCGTTTTTCTTTATCGTAAGTCGTATCGGTACGCAACTTTTGTCGTCGTTTTTTATTTCTGTTATTTCAGACGCTTGTTCCAGCCCTATAGGCTGCGGTACAAGCAGGTTGTGGATGTCGTAGAGGTTAGGTTTTCGGAATGTCCGTCGAGACGAGGGAGTAGCCGTCCGGTCGGTATCGGACCAGCGACTCCTCGGGGCGTGACAGTGGTAGTTGCTAGAGTGCGAGCAACCGTCCTGTTACGCCACACTCGACTACTCATGTACGATGGATGTTAGAGTTGTAGGCGAATAGTTGACACTCACACCGTTATTTTCGAGAGATACTAGAGTTGTTGGTGGCTCCCCTTTTATTCTCGGGGGTTTTTGGAGTAGTTGACTCCCCAGCATCTTGTCCACTTAACCACATATATATGTGATATTCGTTGGAGTGTGTACAGTTATCACAGTCCTACCCACTCGGCCACACAGATGTGATGTATTGGCGGCTTGACTGGCGTCAGGGGTGGCACATGTCATTGCATCATGTGTATCTATTGTATTTATGCATTTTCTTGTGTTTGTTGTATTTATATGAGCTATGATTGCTGCATTTGGTTGACATGCATATATGTTTGATACTATGTTATCTTGTATGCTTTCACGTTGTTTTATACATGCTTAGATGTCCTCTATTTCCTAGAGGCTGTACACTGTTGTATCTGTTGCTGATATATCTTTTGATGTCATGCGTTTATCTACTCATATACCCGCAGAGTCTACCCAGACTCATCATCCCTATCTTCCATTTTATTTCAGGTAGCAGATAGATACATTACTTAGAGTCAGGAGAGGATCCAATTGTCAGTCTCACCTTTATAAGAGGAAGTATTGTGGAGAACATTCACTTTGCTCAAAAAAATGCTCTGTCAATATTCTAGGAAGAGGGTATCTTCAAATTATATGATTAAGATGAATTTAAAAAAAAATATACGATACAATCAGTTGAAACTATCTTCAAGTCTATATTTATTTGCCACATCTCTTGTATTGGAGTGCTTAGAAAACTCTCAAAAATTCTAAAAAATATTAAAAGTTTATTCGAGCATGGCTGAAATATCAACGACTAGTGGTAATATATGATCATTTTCGAAATTTAATTATTCATCATGTCTATTAATTAATCTAGTAAAATATGATACTTAAGTTTTCCTACTCTCAACACACTTCTTGACACACTTCTTTGGTTGTTGAGACAACCACTTATCTGGACCAATAAATTTGCGACTAACAAAGTAGTTTACAGCAATATTTTTTAGCCAACTCACTCTCCTTGATTTATCAGATCCCGGTCCGGTGCAACCTTTTTCTACTATGGTTGTCTGGGTCCTGAGATTGAGTATATTCAAAAAAAAAAAACAAAAAAAAAAATATATATATATATAAGTAATTTCAAAAAAAAAATAAAGGTCAAGTTTAAAATTCTTACTCATTTGGAGAGGCATACCATGCCACCCAACCTTGAGGTTGAATATTTGCAGGCATGTATGTCTTAAAGAAAACCACGGTGGACCATTCATTCCATGCTCTTCCGAGGTAGGTGCTCTCACTCGAGGTGCGAATGGTGCAATGCTTGAATACAAATCCAGTTGGGGAACTTTCTTTCTTCTTACCATTTGCGATCAACCAACCCTTTCCAATCGAATTCAAAGTACATTTCTGCAAACAATGAAAAAAATTTAAGTTAGCTTCAGATAGGCTTTGAGTAATTGAAACTATAACAATGTGTCTAGAGACTACCCTGTATATGGATTGCGCATAGCCAAAAATGAAGTCGACACTGCCCTCGATCCAACATTTCTGGTAAAAATGTCGACCTCTGTAGTCAAACAAGGTGTCTTGGTGGCCTAAGAAAGCACACCTATAGAAGGAATTCCTATCTCCCCCTACTAGTGCTGCCTCTGCTACTTCATGTTTTTGAAACATCCAGTTATATGAATTCTGTATGGAAAAAAGATAAAAGTTAACATGAACCCATGGGTAAGTTCTTATGTTTGTACTTTTCAAAGATTTCCCTATGTACATACAATATTATATTTTTAAGTAGATGCATATACAAATAGACACTAGAGAGTTTTGGAAAGAGTTCTCACTGCAAATGTGATATCGCGAGCAACAAAGTCATTGCCATAGACGGTGAAGGTTGCACATTTTTTAGTAACACCGTGATCATCCCAGTCGATTCTAGTGTTGCTAGCTCCTTCGCCTTGGAGAACAATAAATGATTTTGATATGTAAACCTTCTCCCTACAACAAGTATCGAAAATAAAGTATTCATAGCATTGGACAAATGTAAAACTTAGGAGAAGAGATGGTTGCAATGTATACCTGTAAGTTCCTTGCTTTACATAAATTTGAACCCACTGCTGATTGCGATCGGGAATGGAATCAACAGCAGCTTGAATAGTTGTGAAATTTCCACACCCTGTCTGATCAACAGTAAGGACTTTGGAGATTGAAGCAGCTCCATCTATGCACACACAGCTGCTCAATGCCAATAATATCAGAAACAAGGAGAAGGAATTATGCATGATGAAGATAAAGAAAATTTAGTACTGAACAAGTGTTATGCATGTCTGAAACTAAGATTTTTTTTACATGTATATACAGAATTTTACTTCGAATTTAGACCCGGAAAGAATGGATTTAAAATTTTTGTTCACAATGAAGAAATCTTTAAATGCAAGCAAATTATGGTTGGAAATGGAAGAAAGGGTTTAAGGAAAGGTATACAATTTGTATTAACTTTGTACAAGGTGAGAGAATTGTAGGTGAATTTCAAAAAATAGTAATAATAATAACTCACAGTTTTGAGAAATAAAAATAATCACCAGTATGGTACCTTAAGAAGCGGACGGAAATTCAATGTAACATTTGTTGATTATAAAATGTATTCCACTTTATTTATAAGTGCATCTGTGGTAGGCAATGATTTATAGTATTATTGTAAAGCCTAAAGGAGGGCTACAGATGATCTTCCTCAAGCATTTGGATTATATATGTACATAATTGATTTTCCAAATGGATCGAGAAGATTTGGAAAACATGTAATAGTTTTACTTACAAACTATAAATACTGGTTTCTATATATGCTGATGATTTAAGTGCTCAATTAGGTATATATTTTTTTGTTATATTTTATTTTGACAGTATATATATATATATATAATATTCATAGTTATAAAAGTATTTATTCATGGCATTGCTCCCATAAAGTTTTTCCTCTTTTCCCCTCCATTTACAAAATATGTAAACCTCCCCAAAAAAGAATTTAAATGGGATATTTTATTAAATTGTATTAAGAGAAACCAAATATTCAGTAATAAATATTAAATTATTAATAAAATCTAACCATTTTAAATGATTTTAAATTTACTGCTTTAAACTGAAATCTGGATACGATTTTAAACCAAATTGAAAATTTCTGTTCGAGTTAAACATTTAGATTTTTCAAACAAAAACACTCTAATTTATTTAATTTTTTATCACTAGTTGAAACTGCACCATGCCCATCTTACAATTGATTAGTTCAATTGATTTTTTATACCTGGCTCACATGATTATCGACCAGTTTGAGTGGGCTGTTTGAGCAGAATGAATTGACAAATTGATCAAATGGGTCGGACTAGAAAGATTGAATGGTTTAAATAAAATAGTGATATTCATAGAAATTTTTGGTCGATATTCCATAGTAATATTCACATAATATTAAATGATATCTTCTATATAACTTATGCCTAATAAATGGAGAATACTAATTGTCAATTAATGGATTCAAATTGAAAATTTATTCACAAAAGTAGAATTTGAAATAGACACTATGTATCAAAAATCAAGTCAAAAGTTTCATACACTTTTGGAGAGGAATATCATGCATCCCAATTTTGTTTATTAGGAAGCGGAATGGTTGAGGGTATATAATTCGTTATTGTTCAAAAATAATAAAATCATCCATTACGATCAGGCACAATACGAACGCTATCAAGCAAGAAGCATAATAGCACCAATCGAATCAATGTAATAACGTTAGGTGTGATTTCTCTTCTCCAATCTCAACGAGTAAGAGAGGCACAAAGTGGGAGAGTTGGAAAAGTGGAAGAGAGGGAACTCAAAAAAACTAGCATTTTATTTGTATTATATGGACAAAAATTCTAATTAATGTTATTATCCATCAGAGTTAGAGAAGATTAGAGTTGAGAGATGTTGAATAGAAATAGATTAGTCTGATAAAATAACATAATTAAAAATAAATTTAAAATCCGAAAAGAGAACCCCCTTTATGGCTCTATCAGTTGTAATCATAACGAGGCCTTTGTAAAATCTGAAGCGTCGACTAGAGAATGAGATCATGCATATTTTGTTATCATGTGGGCCCTATTCTTTTTCATTCTCTTAAAAATATATACATAAAATATATTTAATATATTAAAAATGATGAACCTTAACAAAAATTGAGGCCCTAGGCATGACCTATGCCTAAAGCCGACCCTGACTACCTTTGAGATAACTCGGAATAGGCTAGGGTAGACAAACTCTAAGCGATCTCTAAAACAGCCAAAAGAGAGTTGAATGGAGGTTAAAATGGATCTTGATACAGTCACTTCGATATTCTAAGTCAAATGTTGATGGTTAGAGAGTAAAAAAGAAAATGAAGAAAGCAAAAAATTATGTGTACATACTCAGGCTCGCGGGAGAAGACTCTTCTTTATACTACCTTGGAAGAGAAAGACATGACACTCACGTTTCCCTATCCACTCACCCAGTCACCGCGTTCGGGTTATGGAGTTACCACATCACCCCCCGTTCCCCGCTTCTTCCGCCACTCATGTCCGGGCACCTCGTGGTATAATGTTCTCCACATCTTTCACTAGCCACGTCATCCACACTCGTGTAATAGAGGCACTTGGAACACTCGAAACAAAGTTGAGCGTTTAAGGGATCGGAGTAGGAGCGACTGCATCGAAGAGTCGAGGGCAACTGAGTGCCGAGGAGTCGGGAACGACCGAGTGTCAAGGGGTTAGACTTCTACTGAGTAGAGTGTCGAGGAGTCAAGCTTCTTCTCCTAAGGAGACTGACTGACGCCGAGTCGAATATAGGGTGTTTGGACTTGTTTAAAGTTAGGTTACACTCGAGCTTTGACCTGACTTGGGCCCTCATCTTGATCAAGTATGGTCTGATCTTACCTTTGACTCACTGTTCATTTTTGACTTAACCCTACCACGTGGAGGCCAACTACCTGTACCGCATCAAAAGTGAAGACACCAAATTCAAGTTCTGACATAGTACAAATTGCCGCTACTCTAAACTAAGTTTCTCATCGATACAAGAAGGTTGTACAACACACAGAGCTGCTAAATTAAATAGAACAACATAGGGAAGAGATCACCAACTAGTTCTCCAAACACTACATTTCTATCGTCACCATTATCCTCATCGTCATTGTCGTCTACCTGCTCCTTATCGTGCTCTTCGTCATAGTAAGTGTTGTTATCGAATGATTTACATATCTTCATCCTTTTTAAAACCATGATATTTTCATATCTTTTCAATGTAAGACTTTGATTGTATTCCCAGTAATCCTCCTCTTAAATGAGACTATCATTACTCTCATGGTATGAGCCTCCCTGGAAGTATTCAACTACTTTTGACCTACTTCGAGCCTCTCCTCAAGCATCTAATCACTTTTGACTTCCTTCAAATCTCCGAGTCTCCCATAAGCATCCACATCTAATCACTCTTGATTTACTTAGGCCTCCCTGCAAGCGTCCTCATTAAATTACTCTTGATCTATTCTGGGTCTCCCCGCAAGCATCTAGTCACTCTTGACTTATTTCGGACCTCTCTGTAAGCACCTGGTCGCTCTTGACCTATTTCGGGTCTCCCCTCAACTTCGTTTAAGGACACCCCATATGATATCTGGTCTGGACTACGGTTCTAATTCTATTTTTTGTTATCAAAGGATTTACATATCTTTACAATGATATGATATTTTCTACTTTGGGCTTAAGCCTCTATGATTTTATTTTTGAACTCTATTCAAAGGATCTCATATCAATGGAGATATCATCATTCTCTTTAAACCCATACATGGTCTTTTCTTTTGTGGGAAACTGCTCCATCACCGTCATTGCCCCCTTTCTCATCGGTCAACGAATGCACCAACCATCAAATGCCATGAAGTGGTCGTGGACACACACAAAGTAGTCCAATCTGCCCTCGTGAGAGCCGAGTCTCCTCGATGCGCTCTTCGGCACCTGCCCAGCGGCCGTTATGCTTCAAACTCAAGCCATGTAGGAGGGGCAATGTATGCGACACTACAATTCTGCCTCTTCTCAATCAGCAACTCCCGCGTCTTCGACATTATGAACCACCGGAACACTACCCGGTCAATCCTCGCAAGCAGCGACACACTAGAAAGGACCACCCCGAGGCCTTGGAGAAGCGGCGGCGGGGGCGGGGGCGGGGGGGGGGGGGGGGGGGGGGGTCTAGCACAAGGAAGTGAGTGGGCACTGTGTTGCTGTGCAGCCACAGTAGAAAAAGAAGTGCTTGGCAAGGGAGTGACAGCTCCCACCCAAGCGGCCACCGGGGGTGGCGGCTTCCTTGGTTGGCTACCGCTAGGAGACACTGGCTCACGCAGGCTGCCACGCAAATGATATGTGTCCCAATTGATGCTACGGAACAACAACACCATCGCTGTCTCATTCAGGATCCCCGTGTTCACATCGGCGGCATAGGCATAACCAACAATGCTTGGGGAGGTGGTGCCCACGGTCAGAGGGCAGATCCTCTGTCCCGGGCAAACTCCCTGTCCCGTCTGGCTCACTCTCCGGCGACGGCCAACGAGTCGTTCGATCGTTGATCCGACACCACCGGCGGCCTCCAACCGTCGTTCTGAACAAAACTATATCCTGGGGGGTATGGTAAACCCATCAGGATTGCCGCAATTGCGATCTCGCCGAATTCAACGTCGAATCCGATGAGATTGCAATTGCAGCGATTCCGACCGGTTCACCATTCTTCTAGGATATCATTTGATTCGGTACGACGATCAAAATCCATCGATGATGTCCAATCGACGATCGGACGACTCGCCGGCCATCGCCGGAGAATGAGACAGGCGGGATAAGATGCTTTGTGGGACATAAGATCCCGTCTGCCACGGTCGTCTTTGGCGGCTGGAGTTTGAGAAAAAAATTGCTATTTTAATTCTTTCTACTCCTCTCCGTCGATCTCTTGCCTCCAACACATTCTAAGTTCCTAACTGCCAAAGTTTTCTTATTTGCAACGTTTCCAAATTGATTGAATGTCCATTCGCGCAAGAAAGTTAGACCAAAATGGCCATGAAGAAACAGAATGGTTCAAACAGATTAAGATTAGATTGGTTGCCATATATATATATATATATATATAATTGAAGGTTGATCTAGGGATGATAATTTTCTCCGAATCTGAAGACGATCTGATATCCGACACGAATATAGAAGGGTATTGAGGAGCTATCGAAACTCAATATCCTACCTAAATACCCGATTATATATATATAATCAAAATTCCTCAAAACACAAGTATCATGCCCCCGAGGCCCATGCTAGTTTAAAAATCGGGCAGCATCTCCCCTATACGACGGACAATTTGGAACATTTAATTTATACATGTCTCACAATAATATATAGGACAATCTCATACGACTAACATCACAATAATAAATAAAAACTCCACAACCATGCATTTAATATCGATATGAAAGATAGAAATAAAAGAAACCACATATCCAAATTAAAAACTCAAATTAAATCCAAAGACAAACATAAACAACAACAACAACAATCAAGCCTTATCCAACTAGGTGGGGTCGACTATGTGAATCCTTTTACGCCATTTGAGCTCTGTCTCCTATTATATAATCATCTATATTTAAATAAAATTTATCTCATTTTATTGTTGTCAACCAAGTCTTTTTTGATCTTCCTCTCCCTCGTTTAATGCACGTATTTATCATAGTTTCACATCACCTAACATGGACATTTATTGGTCATTTAAGTACATGTCCGTACCATCTCAAACATGTCTCTTGAAGTTTTTCCTTAATAGATGCAATTCTGACTTTCTCTCTAATGTTCTCATTCCTTATTCTGTCCATGCTCGTATGTCCACACATACACCTTAACATCCTCATCTCTGCAGCTTTCATCTTTTACTCATGTGCTCGAGTCATAGACCAACATTCAACACCATATAATATAGTAGGTCTAACTGTCGTTTTGTAGAAATTCCCTTTAAGTTTTAGAAGTACTTTACGATCACATAGAACACCCAACGCTAACCTCCATTTCAACCATCCTGCTTGTAGTATTCTATTTAAGACATATCTCTCAATCCCTCCATCACTTTACAAAAATGATCCTAAATACTTAAGGTTCTCAGTTTTAGATAACTCGTCATCCCCTATCTTAACAATTATCTCATCATAATTAATATTGCTAAACTTAAATTTTATATATTTTGTCCTTACTCTACTAAGCCTAAAACCTTTCGCTTCTAGTGTTTCCCGCCAAAATTCTAGTTTAGCATTACTCCTTCACGTGTCCCATCTATCAAGACGATATCATCTGCAAACAATATGCACCATGGTACTATATCTTGAATCTGTCTAGTGAGTTCGCCCATGATTAGTGTAAAAAGATGGAAACTTAAAGCTGATCCTTGATGTAGCCCTATCCTTATTGGGAATGCTTCAATCAATCCGCTTGACGTCTTCACTCTAATTGTTACATCTTCATATATATCCTTAATTAGTTCAATATATGTTACGCTAATATCTCTCTTTTTTAAAATTCTCCATATAATTTCTCTTAAAACCCTATCATAAGTTTTTTCTAAATCAATGAATACCATATGTAGATTTTTTTTTTTTGCTCCCGATACTTTTCAATTAATTATCTAAGAAAATGTATAGCTTCTATTGTTGACCTTCCAAGCATTAATCTAAATTGATTTTCGGTCACTGTGGTCTCTTTCCTTAATCTTTTTTCTATTACTCTTTCCCAAAGTTTCATAGTATGACTCATTAGTTTAATACCTCTACAGTTTGCACAATTTTGTACGTCTCCTTTGTTCTTATATATATAAGGGAACTAGAGTATTTACCCTCTATTGATTAGATTTTTTTTTATTTTCAATAACATATTAAATATTTTGTAAGTCATACAATACCTTGTTTCCCTAAATATTTACATTCTTCTATTGGGATATCAGCTGGTCCCACGACTTTTTTATTTTGCATCCCTTTTAAAGCTTGATCTACTTCTGATGTTTGAATTCTATAATGAAAATTAAAATTTCTATACTCATTTGAACTACTTAAATTGTCTAAGTTAAGTTGGTCCCTTAAACCTTCATTAAAAAGTTGATGAAAGTAAATCCTTCACCGCTCTTTTATTTCGCTATCATTTACTAGTACTCTATTGTATTCATCTTTCATATATCTTATTTGGCTAAGGCCTCTTATTTTCCCCTCTCTCACTTTAGCTATTTTATAAATGTCTCTTTCCCTTTCTTTTGTATCCATGCTTTGATATAATAGTTTATAAGTTTTATTTTTTTTGCTTCATTCATTGATTTCTTAGCCACTTTCTTACCTATTATATATTTTTTTAAGTTTTCCTCGTTCTTACAAATATATAATTCCTTATAAGCTATTCGTTTTTCCTTCACTTTCTCTTGTACTTTCTCATTCCACCACTAAGATTCCTTATTTGGTGGTGCATCCTCTTTTGACTCACCGAGTACACCCTTAGCTATTATTTTCAACTTTGATACCATTTTATCCCATATCGTATTAGCGTCATTGTCTATTTCATCTAATGCTTGTATTCCTAATTTCTCCTTCAATATGTTTTGCTTCCCATCCTTTAACTTCCACCACTTAATTCTAGGAGTCGTGTATATTTTTTCTCTATTGATATAATGATTAAGGCGTATATCCAACACTACTAATCTATATTAGGTAGTTAAGCATTCTCCAGGGATTACCTTACAATCCTTATAAATCTTCCTATCTCTCTTCCTGACCATAAAAAAGTTAATTTGTGATTTATTATTCCCATTTTGAATGTGACCAAGTGTTCTTTTTTTTTAAAAAAATGTATTAGCTAGTATAAGGTCATATGCTATCGCAAAATCCAATATAGTTTTTCCTTTTTTTATTTCTTGTTCCAAACCCATAACCCCCATGTATCGTCTCATATTCTTTATTTTTCACTCCAACATGTCCATTTAGATCGCCTCCTATTAAAATCATTTCATTTAGCGGAATATTTTGTAATACCTTATCTAAATCTACCCAAAATCTTGATTTGGTTTCTTCATTTAATCCTACTTGAGATGTATATATGCTAATTACGTTTACAGCTTCTTTCGCCACTACTATCTTGTGAGCTATAATTTTATCCCCCTTTCTAATTATTCCAACAACTTCGTCTTTTAAATAATTATCTACAAAAATACTTACTCTATTTCTTGTTTTACTCATTCCTGTGTACCATAACTTAAAATCCGAGTTCTCTATCATTTTTGCCTTCTCGCCTACCCATTTTGTCTCTTGCACACACAAAATACTAATTTTTCACCTAATCATCATATCTACTACCTCCATAGTTTTACCAATAAGAGTTCCTATATTCCATATTCTAAATCTTAGACTATTACTTTTCTTATAATGTTTATTCTTATCCCACTTATGACGTGAGAACTCTTGCCTATTTAACACTACACCCACGTTCACATGGAGATGTAGCGGTCCTTGCTGAGACATTACAGTTGGACCCTGCAACACGAACCCTTGCATATTTAGTACTACATCCAAGTTCTAAAAATGTAGCGGTCATTGCCGAGATGTTACAGTCGGATTCTGCAACGCGTTCCTTCTAGGGAACATCCTAAAATTCAAAGACAAACATACCAGACCATAAATGCATAAACACAACTCTACTCAAAACTATACATAACTCTAGTAAGACAACAAATACCAAATTAATAAAGTAAATACAGAAATAAAGAAAGTGCGGAAATAAAGTAAATGTGGGAAAAACTCCAATAGGGTTCGACACTGTGGGACTGGCAATTAGATCTTCTCATAGCTCTAAGTAATGCATCTATCGGCTACCTGAAACAGAGATGGTAGGGGTGGTGAGTCCAGACGGACTCTGCGGATATAAGAGTAGATAAATACGTGACATAATAAAAGGTATGATAAGCAAGTAAAAATAACAACATACAATCTCTAGAACAGAATAACACATGCGAATATATAAAACTGAATGAAAGTACAACCATAAATAATACATGTATGTCAACCAAATGCAACAATCATAGCTCATATAAATGCTGCAACACAAGAAAATACAAAATACAATAAATGGTCATGATGCAATGACATGTGTCATCCTCGACGCTAGTTAAGCCGCCATCATATCACATTTGTGAGGTCGAGTGGGTATGGGTATGACAACTGTACTGTCACGCCCCCAGAGACACATGCTAGCTTACTCGAAAATCGAGCAGTATCTCCCCTGTACGACGGACAAGTTGGGGCAAATAATACATATCTCTCAACATAAAAGATGGCTCAGCCATCAAAACTGATAAAATAAATGCACAACCACGCAATTTATATATAAATATAAATGATAAAGATAAACTAAGCTTAAACATTTCAAACCATTATTGTCTTTTAGCAGAAATAAAGCTAACGGATAGTCCGAATATAAAAGAGACTCCAATATAAGTCTAAAACGAGCATACAACTCAATAAGAGATAAACAGAAATCTTCCAAGACAATACCAGATGAAGAAATAAATACTAGACTAGGAGATAAAAATGGAAAGAAAATAGAAACTAAACCAAATCTCCAAACCAACTCAATATTGTGGGACTGACAACTGGATCATCTCCTGGCTCCAAGTAGTGCATCTACCTGTGACCTGAAACAAAAATAGGAGGCAGGGGTGATGAGTCCGGGCGGACTTTGTGGGTATATGAGTAGACAAATGCATGACATCAAAGGATATAGAATCAATAGATACAACGGTGTACAGTCTCTAGGAAAATAGAGGAACAACAAAGTATGCATCAAATAATATGAAACATACGAGATAACATAGTATCAACAAACATGCATGTCAACCAAATACAGCAACCATAGCTCATATAAATGCAACAAACACAAGAAAATGCATAAATATAATAGATGCATATGATGCAATGACATGTGTTACCCCTGACGCCAGTCAAGCCGCCAACACATCACATCTGTGTGACCAAGTGGGTAGGGTTGTGACAACTGTACACACTCCAACAAATACCACTGATAGACGTGGTTGAGTGGACAGGATGTTGTGGAGCCAACTACTCCAAAACCGTGAGATAAAGAGGGAGCCACCAACAACTCTGATATCCCTCGGAAACAACGGTGAGTGTGTCAATAGCTTTCCTACAATTCTAACATCCATTGTACATGAGTGGTCGAGTGTGGCGTAACAGGATTGCTGCTCCCACTCTAGCAACTATCACAACAAGTGGTTGGGCAAAGCAACTAAGGGGGTGCTTGGTAAGCGGGTTTAGAAGACGGGAATGAGAATGAAATCTATTTCATTCCCATTTATGATGCTTGGTATACAGGAATCGGAATCAAAATAAGGATATGATACCCTTAATTTCATAACCCAACCCCCACTAGATTATCACTAAACCCATAAACACCTCAATCAAAATCCATTACCATTCCCATTACCTAATTAAGATACATCCTAATTACAAAACATATTTAAATAAATATCTAAATAACAACAATTTCCTTCTAACCTAATTTATCCCAATCAGGTTAAACACTCATCTTAACTCAAGAAACAACATCCGATCTATGATTTAAACCAAATCCATAAGCCATCATCTAACTCCAAGGATTATAAGATCAAACCCACCAAATCTCATCATACCACAACAAGGTAAACTCACGGTAACTTGCTAAAAAAATTAAAGGGTTTAAACTACACTTACAACCCACTCCTGAAAACACAAGTGCTTCACCACTACAACTCAATTAATCTCCACCAATGCCTTGGCTACAATTCAAAACAAACACCTCTTCAAAACATTATGATACTAACTGCAAGAACAAAACAACCAATGTCCTCCACGACAATCATAGCTTGTCAATTACTGCCACCACTTGAAATTTGATCTAAAACATAACTTGTAGGTCAAATTACAAATCTAACTTGTAGGTCAAATTACAACCACCACTTGAAGAGCTTGTCAATTATAGCCAGCTCTTCAATCATAGCTTGTCCATAGTAGAACATAACAATCTAAAACAGAACTACAATCATACATCCATTGATCACATCCCAACATCTCATAATGATACAAAAATTCAAATCCAATCTGAGACCAATACCGAAAGCTGTACAAGAACCAAAACACAACTTACTCCTAGGTCAAATTACAATCACTCGAAACCATGAAAGCTTGGTGCAGGAATGTTATCAAAACAACATCAATTCCATAGTATAACCTAACGAAGAGTTTTCTTACCTCCGATGACCACCGCTGGTAGATTTCGCTTGGCAGAAGTGGTGAGGAGAAGCAATGAAATCAAGAGATTCGGTAGCTTCTTCCTATCCGGCAGCAACTCACAGTGGCCGACGGAAGCAACGAAATCAAGAGATGTAAAGCTACCGGCGGTGGATGACACACAGCAGCGGCTGCTCGCGGTCCGTTGACGCGAGGGAGAACACAACTCCGGCTTCTCTGCGATGTCTCCACTCCCCGATGAAGGGAAACAAGGTGCGGCGTTGTCGGCTAGGGTTCTACGCAAGGGCAACGACGTGTCTAAGTGGGCGCCGGATCATGCGAAGGAGAAGAGGAAGGAGAAGGAGAAGAAGAGAGGGCGGCGTTCCACTCCGGCGTCGCGTGGTCGGCAATTGGCGTCGGGTGAAACCGAGAGGCGGGCGGGCGGGCTGCGTCGTGGCGGAGCGGAAACGAAAGAGGAGAAATAGGTTTTTGGGAGGAATTTAGGGTTTTTAATGTTTTTGGCATTTTTACAAAAAGGCCCTCCATGTGATGGATAATTCCAACTAGGCCCCTAATTTTTAAAATTTACCATTTGAACCCCTTAAATTTTCAGTATTTAACATGTACGCACTCCAACAACTATCACTACTATAAGTGTTTGAGTGGACAAGATGCTGGGTAGCCAACTACTCCAAAACCTCAGGAAAAAGGGGAGTCACCAACAGCTCTGTTATCTCTCGAAAACAACGATGAGGGTGTAAACTGTTTGTCCACAACTCCAACATCCACTATCCATGAGTGGTCGAGTGTGGCATAACAGGGCAGCTGCTCGCACTCCAGCAATTACCACTAACTATGAATGGTTGAGTAGGCAGAGCAACTAAATGACTGACGACAGACTTAACCATAAGAAAGCCGATGCTCGTCAGCATACAATTATACAGATATGATACATAATACTAAATGCACAATCAACCAAGTCACAACTATGCAATGATATATAAAATAATTACCAGATCCATAAACATGCAACTAATCTACAAGGTAGAGTATATCTAATATCAACTAAACCCTAGTTGTGTTTAATGATTATTCCCAAGTACTCGCAGACAAGCAGTACTTTATAGATCAAGAAATCAATGGTGAGACTATATGGACATAAATTTGATTGGCTCAAAGATTTGAAAATGAAAGTATCAATGGATAATATTAAAAGACAAAGTATAAGATAAAACAGTCCTACTCAGAAACAAAGCAGTCATATATTCAAGTTCAATAAACTAATAATATAAAGGAGAAGTACCTGTCTTAAATGTAGAACGTATTTGATAGAACCCCCTCACAACCAACCTAACGCATCCAAATCAAGATCCTATGTCAATATGAAAGTTTAGCTATTTATAAAATTCACTAATATAACTAAACTATATATAAACAAATAACTACGTGTGTGTATAACAACTAATTTAAACTAAATACATCGTAACGTTCATTAAATTAATCCTAATTAAATGGTTAATTCATAAATAGACCAAAACCATCCAAATTCAATATTAATTTATCAAATTTAATCAACTTTCTATTCCCATCGATCTCACTACATATTAATTAAAATTTAATTACGATATAATAATAATCCAAAGTCAATTATCTCTTCATTAATCTTAATTAATTAAATTTCATTTAATTAATCTAACCAACTTTGATTAGTTAACCGAATGATTATCCCTGTTTAATCAATATAATCAAAGTCAAACTAAGTTAATTGGATTACTCACAATTAATCAATTATCAAAAGTCCCTTCATTTAGCCTTTTAATTATGAAATCAACTAAATCATCAACTTAGACATCAAATCTGATCCAACAAACAAAATAATAATAATAATAAACAAAAACAATCCAATTGCACTCAAATGCTACACTTCACTTAACCTCCCAAAACCTCACGGTAAAGGCCCCATTTCTTCCATACTAATTAACACACATCTATCACAAATTCACCAAAATAAAACCCCCAATTAAAACCTACTCACACTACAACAAAATCTGCACATAACCTTCAAATTCGAAAATGCAAACCGATCTCTCCATCACAACAAAACTACAGAAAATCCACCAACTATACATAACCACTTTGGAAGAAATTCTACTGAATTGAACCCAAATTTGTGAAATTTCACTTATCTAATTGACTCCAATCAACTTTTATAAGAGAGGATCTCAAATCTCTAGTTGCTAACCCATGCTTACCTTGACTAGTGCCGGCAAGGAGACGTTGCTCCAGATTCCCTAAGAGCAACCGCGATTAAAGAGAAATCAATCGCGCCGAGGTCTGCGGAGATGGGGCGCACAACACTCAAGTTGAATCAACTTGATCCAAAGGAATCCACTACACAAATCAGAGAGGCATCAAATGCTTACCATTAAAGGATCGCCGTAGGTGAATCGAGGGCGCGACAACAGAGGGAAAATGCTCAAGGAAGGAGAAGAGAAGGTTGCAACGCAGAGAAGGAGAAGAACAATTTCCATAGCGCAATCGGGAGGAGGGGTTCGCGAAGGGGGTGTGGCATAGAGGAAATCGCGAAGGGGGGGGGGGGGGTCGGCGGTTCCTTCGCAGGCGAGAGGGGAAGGAGTTTTCGGAGGAAAAGAAGAAAAAGAAAGGAAAAGAGGGGTTTTGTAGGTTTGACCTTTTTGCAAAAAATGCCCCTCACCTTATGTCAATCCAAATCAAGCCCCTAAATTTTTGGATTCTGAGCATTTAAGCTCCTAAATTTTTTCAATATCTAACATTCTCCCCACTAATAAAAATTTAGTCCCTAAATTTCGCTAATACATCACAACAGGCACTAACAGCTCATATACAATATTATAAATACTGAATGCAAGCCAACTATACGCACCTTAAGTAAATAGATGAGAGTATTGAGCTTTGATTGTATCCTCAAGCTCCCAAGTAGCTTCCTCATCAGAGTGGTGCTACCAACCGACTTTGACCAACCAACCCATCTTATTTCGAAACCGATGCTCCTTGTGCCTCAATATCCGTATAGGTATTTCCTTGTAGGTCGCGTCTGGCTGGAGTGTAATCAACACCTCTGATAATACATGTGTAGGATCTGGTACATATTTCCTCAACATGGAAACATGAAATACATCATGAACGCCAATAAGGGACAACGGTAACGCCAGACAGTAAACTACTGCTCCAATCCGCACCAAAATCTGGAAAGGCCCAATGTAGCGCGGAGCTAGCTTTCCTCTGAGACCGAATCTCTTTACTCCTTTCGTGGGTGATACCCGTAAGAACACGTGATCGCTCATGGAGAACTCTAAGAGTCTACGTCTTCGATCTGCATAACTCATCTGGCAATCCTGAGACTGTTGGATCTACCCCTGGTGGCACTACAGGAACTACCACTGGTGGCACTGTTGGAACTACCACTGGTGGTACTACTGACACTGCTGTTGGATATGATGGAGGTACTCTCGGTGGTGGAGGTCTCTGCTCACCCAATAGGTCTTGGTGAGCTGGTTCCTGACCAGTCAGCTCCATCTTGGTGGGTCTCTCAACCTCCTGATTCGAGTCCCTCACTAACTACACCGGTCTCCCTCGTGATCGTTATTTACAACCACGTGCACAGGGCAGAGACAGCTCAATACGCGAGGCATACCTATTGACAGAACCAACATGCATTACTTAGATATAAATTTCATAAATTTAAAATAAACTTACTTCTTGATTGCAGGAGAGATCTCATTGCTGCCAAGTCCCAAAATATAACCATGTCGAGAAATTGACTCCGTAAAAATATAAAAATTCATAAAATACAGATAAACCTCAAAAACAACTCCGTAAAACCCTCAGACAGTAAATTACTTCACAAAACATGACTCTAATACCAAAAATTGTCACGCCTCGGAGGCCCATGGTCACTCGAAAATCGGGCAGCATCTCCCCTGTACGGCGGACAATCTGAAACATTTATACATGTCTCATAATAATATATAACACAACCTCACATAGTTGGCATCACAATAGTAAATAAAAACTCCACAACCAGCATTTAATATCGATATAAAAGATAAAAATAAAAGAAACCACATATCCAAATTAAAACTCAAATTAAATCCAAAGACAAACATACCAGACCATAAATGCATAAACACAACTCCACTCAAAACTATACATAACTCTACTAAGACAACAAATACCAGATTAATCAAGTAAATACGGAAATAAAAAAAGTGGACAAATAAAGTAAATGCGGGAAAAAAGTCCAATAGGGCTCGACATAATGGGACTAACAATTGGATCCTTTCCTGGCTCTAAGTAATGTATCTATCGGCTACCTAAAACAGAATTAGATGATAGGGGTGGTGAGTCCGGGCGGACTCTGCGGATATAAGAGTAGATAAATGCATGACATAATAAAAGGTATAACAAGCAAGTAAAAAAACAATATACATTCTTCAAAACAGAATAACACATATGCTAATATGTAAAACTGAATGAAAGTACAACCATAAATAATAGTTGTATGTCAACCAAATACAGCAATCATAGCTTATATAAATGCACCAAATACAAGAAAATATAAAATATAATAAATGCACATGATGCAATAACATGTGTCAACCCTGATGCCAGTCAAGCCGTCATCACATCACATTTGTGAGGCTGAGTGGGTAGGGTTGTGATAACTATACGCACTCCAACAACTACCACTACTATAAGTGGTTGAGTGGATAGGATGCTAGGGAGCTAACTACTCTAAAACTTTAGGAAAAGGGGAAGCCACCAACAGATCTGTTATTCCTCGAAAATAATGGTCAGGATGTCAACTACTTGCCTATAACTCCAACTTCCACTACCCATGATTGGTCGAGTGTGGCATAATAGGGCAGCTACTCGCACTCCAGCAACTACCACTACCTATGAGTAATTGAGTGGGCAGAGCAGCTAAATGATTGACGACGGACTTAACCATAAGGAAGTCGATGCTCGTTAGCATGCAACTATGCAGATATGATACATGATACTAAATGCACAATCAACCAAGTTACAACTATGCAACGGTATGAAAAATAAATATCAAAATCCATAAACATATAACTAATCTACTGGGTAGGGTATATCTAATGTCAACCAAATACTATTTGTGTTTAATGATTATTCCTAAGTGCTCGCATACAAGCAGTACTTTATAGATCAGGAAATCAACGGTAAGACTGTATGGACATAAATTTGATTAGCTCAAAGATCAAGCAATGAAAGTATCAACGGATGATATTAAAAGATAAAAAATAAGGTAAAACAGTCCTACATAGAAACAAAACAACCATACATTCAAGTTCAATAAACTATAGAATACAAAGGAGAAGTACCTGTTGGAGCAATCTAGATATCTTGGATTTTGATATTTGGGTAAAAATTTAAGTTAGGTTTATTGTTGTATTTGATATGTATTATGAGTATGTAGGACAAAGGAGAAAAGTCCAAGTCTAATCTTAGCAATTGAGGAAGATCCGACAATAAGGATCGAGGCTGAAGGAAGCTCCAGAAGGCAAGGCGTGAAGGATGGAGAGGCGTCCGAGGGACGCAAGGTTGATGGAGAAGGCTAGATGGCTAGGTCTAGGTTGGTCGGGCCTGAACGAGTGCTGAGTGACTATACTCGGGGTTGAAACCCTAGGTTTTGGGTTTGGGCAGTCGACTACTAGTGGGAGAAATCGACTGGTGTTGGGCGCAGAAAGATCAGTCGACAGATCTTCTGTGCAATTGACTGGTGTCGACTGAAATTCGAACATTGGGTTGTAACGTTCAAATTCGGGTGGACCAGTGGACTGGTGTTGGCACCAGTCGATTGGTAATGGTTGAAACAACAACAAGCTCTATTTAAGAAAACTTGGTTTGATAGGGCAAATGTTAACAAAATAAGCTTAGGTAAAGCTTATTAGTAGTCTACCAAGCTCAGGTGTGTGTACAAGTATTGTGGCGAGATTTCTCCATCCACAAGGAGCTACACGAGCTAGTAGGAGGTCTTTCAGGGACTAATCCACCGACAGATATAGATCATCCACCTTACAGACAATCATGGAGTAGGAGTTTTATCTCCGAACCACGTAAACGGTTTGTATTTCTTAGCTTTTAATTTTAGTTTGTTTTGTATATCGGTTGCGCAACTAACAACGTGTAGGAAGAAACCGACAAAACGTGGGTGACCATCTATTCACCCTCTCTAACCGACACACCGATCCCCAACAATACCCGCCTTAAATATAGAACGTATCAGATAGAACCCTCTCACGACCAACCGAATACGTCCAAATCTAGGTCCTGTATCAATGTGAAAGTTTAACTATTTATAAAATTCACTAATATAGCTAAACTACACATAATCAAATCCCTATATATATATATATAACAACTAATTTAAACTAAATACCAGACATAATTAGGATCGTCTTAATCGCAACGTTCATTAAATTAATTTTAATTAAATGGTTAATTCATAAATAGATCGAAACCATCCAAATTCAATATTAATTTATCAAATTAATCAACCTTCTATTCTTATCGAGCTCACTACATATTAATTATAATTTAATTACGATATAAAAATAATTCAATGTCAATCATCTCTTTGTTGATGCAGTCCGACCCTGATTGTTGTTTTGGTGTTGACATCGATTTTAGTTTAGGTTGATGATTATGATTAAGTCCTGATCGGGGATCAGGCATGGTATGGAAAATCCTAGCTTGGAGGGCTAGGTGTTGGAAAATCCTAACCTGGAGGGTTAGGTGTGGAAAATCCTAGCTTGGAGGGCTAGGTGTTGAAAAGTCCTAATTCGGAAAGGTTGGGTGCAAAGTCCTAGCTTGGAGGGCTAGGTGAAAAGTCCTAACTTGGAGAGTTAGGTGAAAAGTCCCAACTTGGAGAGTTAGGTGAAAAGTCCTGGCTTGGAGGGTCAGGTCCTAGCTTGGAGGGCTAGGTATGGAAAGTTCTAACTCGGAAGGTTGGGTGAAAAGTCCTAGCTTGGAGGGCTAGGTGAAAAGTCCTAACTTGGAGGGTTAGGTGAAAAGTCCCAATTGGAGAGTTAGTGGAAAAACCCTGGCTTGGAGGGTCAGGTCCTAGCTTGGAGGGCTAGGTTGGATGAAACCCTAGCTTGGAGGGATAGGTTGGAGCCCCTGGATCGGTCTGGTGACCGATCAGGGAGTTGGCACGGTGCTCCTTCGTGGATCGGTCTGGTGACCGATCCAGCGATGACTGATCGGTCTTGTAACCGATCAGAGAGTATGTGTTTCATCCACTGCTTGGCTCCTGATCGGTCTGGTGACCGATCAGGGAGCACACAGTGAGGTTGAGTTCCCTTGCTGATCTGCTCCTGATCAGTCTGTAGACCGATCAGGATCACTGTGCAGATCGTTCTGGAGAACGATCCAGCGTCACATATTCCTCTCTATGATCGATCAGGACGGAGCCTGATCTGTCTGGTCATGACCTGATCGATCTGGTGGCTCCCTGATCGGTCCAGTGACCGATCAGGAGGTTTGGACTGCGAAGCTCAGAAATCGCCCGATAATGAGGTGGATTGGTTTAGTGATCGATCCACAACCTGGGATCGGTCTGGTGATCGATCAAGGAGAATCCCAAAGAAATCGTGATTTCTGATTGAACGTTGGGGACCGATCAGGACGAAGCCTGATCGGTCTAGACCCAGCCTGATCGGTCCGGTGACCGATCAGGAGGCTCTTTGATCAGTCCGGTGACCGATCACTTTAATTCAAAATGCACTGTCAGATGCTCTGATCACGTCTGAACGTATCCGATTCTCTGCGTTTCATCTCTGACGCTTGATTTGCTGCTTGATATACTGTCCTAATACTCTGATTAAGCTGCAGGTGACAGGGAAGGATTCAAACACTCAGGGAGAGTCAATGGAGACCTTTCCTTGGAGCAGGTTTGTCTGTTTTTCCATCTCAGGTTGCAACGGGCACTGGCACTGGCTGGAGCTGCTGTCTGGGGCTGGTCTGAGGGAGGCTTAGGGAGTCCAGAGGAGCTCAGAGGTAGCTGGTGGTTGCAGGTGAGCAGCTGGAGGCTGCAGGGAGATGGTGTCACCTGATACTCAGTGGAGGAACAAAAAGAGCGGAGAAGAGTTGGCTGGGTAGAGTTCTGCTGCTTGAGTTCTTGCTGCGCCTGTGTGTTCTCTGTTGGGAACGAGATGGGGGGGGGTGAATATAGACAATCGCTTGCCCCTTGAAAACTTATCACGATTTCTGCAACTCAATTATCAGTAGCACAGCGGAAAGAATGGAAAACAGAGTATGCAGAAAAACAAATGAGAGCAAAACACACACAACTAGCAAGATCGCTAACAAGGAGGGTTTACAAGGTTCGGGGATAACTTGCCCCTACTCCTTGGCGTGCCCTTGAGGTGGGCGATCCCTTGATCGTCGACAGATCAAGCCCCGGTTAACACCGGATATGAAGCAACCTCCTTCTCGGTGGAGAAACCTCTCCACAGTGTGTTTCAAACAATGATATATAATGAGCACAATAAAACAACAACAAGAAAGATCTTACTCAAACACTTAGCAAGGATTAAACACAGCAAGCTTCCCGAGCTCCACCCAGTGGCGATCTCACGCAGACCCCTGTCTGCTTCGTGTCTTCCCACTGTCGGACTCCAAGCTTCTTGTTTTCTCCTTCAAGCGCTCAAGTATGATGATTGCTCTTCAATAGCTTGCTTAGAATGGTTGAAGAACTCAAGAATAGCAAGCTTTTTGCAGCAGAACGCAAGAACACAAAGAACTTCAACAAGTATCAACTGTAAGTCCTGCTCAACTCAACTCTTCGCGTTCCTTTTTGTTTCTCCGCCAAGCGACGGGTGACAGCATCTCTGTAGCTCCCAGCTACTCATCTGCCAACGCTAGCCTCTACTGAGCTATCTCTGGACTCACTGAGCTCCTCAGTCGAGCTCCAGTCTTAGCTCCAGTCCGCAGCTCACCGTTGCAACCTGAGATGGGAAAAGGGACAAACCTGCTCCAAGGAAAGTGCGCTTTGACTTCTCCTTGAGTGTTTGATTCCTCCCCTGTCACCTGAAACTCAATCAGAGCATTAGAGCAGAAGATCATGCAGCATATCATATATCATCAGCAAATCCGATACGATCAGACATTTTGACCGCGTCTGACAGTGAATTTGAATTAAAGTGATCGGTCACCAGACCGATCCAGGGTGTGTGGATCGGTCACCAGACCGATCCACTGCTTTGCTGGGATTCCCAGCTCTCGCAGCTATACACACCTGATCGGTCACCAGACCGATCAGGGTGAAGCCTGATCGGTCACCAGACCGATCAGATTGGATCCTGATCGGTCATCCAGATCGATCAGAGCAGATGAACAGTAACTTTTTAATCAAATCCAAGATCCCTGATCGGTCCCCGGACCGATCCAAGAGTCTGATCAGCAAGGGAACTCACTCACCGTTTGCTCCCTGATCGGTCACCAGACCGATCAGGAGCAAGACAGCGAGGAAGCAGCCTGCTCCCTGATCGGTCACCGGTCCGATCAGGAGCCACACAGTAGATTCCCAATCTCACTGTGCGCTCCCTGATCGGTCACCAGACCGATCAGACATAGCTGGATCGGTCACCAGACCGATCCACTAAGGAGCAGCGTGCCAATGTCCCTAATCGGTCACCAGACCGATCCAGTGACTCAACCCTAGCCCTCCAAGCTAGGAATTCATCCACCTTAGCCCTCCAAGCTAAGGATTTTTCCATCTAACTCTCCAAGTTGGGAATTTGCACCTAACCCTCCAAGTTAGGACTTTTCACCTAGCCCTCCAAGCTAGGACTTTTCACCTAGCCCTCCAAGCTAGGACTTTTCACCTAGCCCTCCAAGCTAGGACTTTTCACCCAACTCTTCCGAGTTAGAACATCATCCAACCTAGCCCTCCAAGCTAGGCACCTGACCCTCCAAGCCAGGACTTTTTCACCTAATTCTCCAGGATGGGAATTTGCACCTAACCCTCCAGGTTAGGACTTTTCACCTAGCCCTCCAAGCTAGGACTTTTCACCCAACCTTTCCGAATTAGGACTTTTCCAACACCTAGCCCTCCAAGCTAGGATTTTCCACACCTAACCTCCCAGGTTAGGATTTTCCAACACCTAGCCCTCCAAGCTAGGATTTTCCACACCTAACCTCCCAAGTTAGGATTTTCCATATCATGCCTAATCCTCGTTTAGGACTTAATCATAATCATCATAATCATCCTCCTAACTTAAAATCGTCGTCAACATCAAAACAACAATCAAGGCCAGACTGCATCAACATTCTCCACAACTTGCTTGCGCATTCTGAAGTTCCATCACCTTGAGCAAGCTACTGCAATATTGAAGCAACCATCCCTTGCTTGAGCACTTGGAGGGAAGAACAAGAGGCTTCGAGTCCAATAGTGAGAAAACACGGGGAAAGGGTTCTTGCGTGAGATCGTCGCTGGGTGGAGCTCAGGAGGAAGCTTGTTGTGTTCTTGTATTTGCTAGTGCTAAGTAAGATCTTTCTTGTGTTTCATTGTGCTTTAACCTATATCTGTGATTGAAACGCTGTGGAGAGGTTTCTCACCCAAGAAGGAGATTATTTTCTATCCGGTGTTCACCGGGGCTTGATCTGCCGACGATCAAGGGATCGCCCACCTTACGGGCACGCCAAGGAGTAGGGGCAAGTTATCCCCGAACCTTGTAAACCCTCCTTGTTAGCGATTTTGCTAGTTGTGTTAGTTTGCTTTCGTTTTCTATTTTTCTGCATACTCTGTGTTTGCTACTTCCGCTGTGCTACTAACAAATCTAAGTGCAGAACTTTGAAAAGCTTAAAGTCCAAGTGTTTGACTATATTCACCACCCCCCTCTCTAGCCATCCGGGTTCCAACACTCTTCATTAATCTAATCAACTTTGATTAATTAACCAAATTATTATTCCTGTTTAATCAATGTAATCAAAGTCAAACTAAGTTAAATGGATTACTCACAATTAATCAATTATCCAAAGTCCCTTCATTTAGCCTTTTAATTATGAAATCAACTAAATCATCAACTTAGACCTCAAATATGATCCAACAAACTAAATAATAATAATTAAAAACAAAACCAATCCAATAGCACTCAAATGCTACACTTCACAGTAACCTCTCAAAACCTCACGGTAAAGGCCCCATTTCATACATACTAATTACGACAATTTATCAAAAGACGTACCTAAAAATTAAAAATTACTAATTCGTGTATCATGGTTTCTATTTTACCAAAGGCACAGGCCTTTATGTGAACTTTCTCTTATACCCCTCCTTCTAACTACTGTCTTTCTCTTTCTCTCTCAGTAACAAATTTTGAGACGTCTGCAGATGCTTTTTCAGACTTTTATTTTAAAATAATATATAATGGAATCGACGCTAAAAACGTAAGGTAAAAATCAAAAAATATTTCAGTTAAAAAATATCTCATCCAACGTGATTTAAAAATATAAATAAATAATTTATATATATGATTAATAGAAATTAATATATTAAATAATATTTAATAAATATATTAATATATAAAAAAAATTTAAAAACAAAAAGCGTGGGATGAAATCAATAAAAAAATGGATTTAAAAATATAAATAAATAATTTTTATATTTGATTAATAGAAATTAATATATTAAATAATATTTAATAAATATATTAAAATATAAAAAAAAATTAAAAAAAACATGGCTGAAATCAATAAAAAAAGCGTGGGCCTGAATTGAAAATATTTCAGGCCCAGTGTGGGCCTGAAATAAAAAATTTCAGGCCTACGCTGGGACTGAAATATTTTTATTTTAGGCCCACGTTTGGCCTGAAATCTTTTGATTCAGGCCCAACGTGGACTCAAAGTTTTTTCTATTTTAAAAATATATTAATATATAAAAAAACTTATCAAAACACTTAATTTCATATTAAAACGCAGGGTCTGAAGTCACACTAGGAGGGCCTGAACATAGATGTGATGTCCATCAGTGGGTTTTGGTCAAAATCCACTGATATGGTTAAACTACTCCTATTGCATTGGTGATATCTAATATATAGATGTTTGGACACCTAAAACATCATCTCCTACTTCTAACCTCTCTATTCATATGGAGTTTTCAGAAATCCAGATATGGGAGGTCCATTAGTGGGTGTTGGTCAAAACCCACTAATATTTCTAAACTACTCCTATTTCATTGGTGATATCTAATATATAGATGTATGGACACCTAAATATCATCTCCTACATCTACCCTCTCTATTCATATGGAGTTTTCAGAAATCCAGATATGGTAGGTCCATCAGTGAGTTTTGGTAAAAACCCACTGATATTTCTAAACTACTCCTATTGCATTGGTGATATCTAATATATAGATGGTTGGATACCTAAAATATCATCTCCTACCTCTAACCTCTCTATTCATATGGAGTTTTCATAAATCCAGATATGGGAGGTCCATCAGTGGGTTTTAGTCAAAACCCACTGATATTTCTAAACTACTCCTATTTCATTGGTGATATCTAATATATAGATGTTTGGACACCTAAAACATCATCTCCTACCTCTAACCTCTCTATTCATATGGACTTTTCAGAAATCCATATATGGTAGGTCCATCAGTGGGTTTTGGTCAAAACCCACTAATATTTCTAAACTACTTCTATTTCATTGGTGATATCTAATATATAGATGTTTGGACACCTAAAACATCATCTCCTACCTCTACCTTCTCTATTCATATGGAGTTTTCAGAAATCCAGATATGGTAGGTCCATCAGTGGGTTTTGGTCAAAACCCACTGATATTTCTAAACTACTCCTATTGCATTGGTGATATCTAATATATTGATGGTTGGACACCTAAAACATCATCTCCTCGCTCTAACCTCTCTATTCATATGGAGTTTTCAGAAATTCAGATATGGGAGGTCTATCAGTGGGTTTTGGTCAAAACCCACTGATATGGCTAAACTACTTCTATTGCATTGGTGATATCTAATATATAGATGTTTGGACACCTAAAACATCATCTCCTACCTCTAACCTCTCTATTCATATGAAGTTTTCAGAAATCTAGATATGGGAGGTCCATCAGTGGGTTTTGGTCAAAACCCACTGATATTTCTAAACTACTCCTATTTCATTGGTGATATCTAATATATAGATGTTTGGACACCTAAAACATCATCTCCTACCTCTACCCTCTCTATTCATATGGAGTTTTCAGAAATCCAGATATGCTAGGTCCATCAGTGGGTTTTGGTCAAAACCCACTGATATTTCTAAACTACTCCTATTTCATTGGTGATATCTAATATATAGATGGTTGGACACCTAAAACATCATCTCCTACCTTTACCCTCTCTATTCATATGGAGTTTTCAAAAATCCAGATATGGTAGGTCCATCAGTGGGTTTTGGTCAAAACCCACTGATGGACCTCCCATATCTGGATTTTTGAAAACTTTATATGAATAGAAAGGTTAGAGGTAGGAGATGATGTTTTAGGTGTCTAAACATCTATATATTAGATATCACCAATGAAATATGAGTAGTTTAGAAATATCAGTGGGTTTTGACCAAAACCCACTGATGGACCTACTATATCTGGATTTCTGAAAACTCCATATGAATAGAGAGGGTAGAGGTAGGAGATGATGTTTTAGGTGTTCAAACATCTATATATTAGATATCACAAATAAAATAGGAGTAGTTTAGAAATATCAGTGGGTTTTGACCAAAACCCACTGATGGACCTCCCATATCTGGATTTCTGAAAACTCCATATCAATAGAGAGGTTAGAGGTAAGAGATGATGTTTTAGGTGTCCAAACATCTATATATTAGATATCACCAATGCAATAGGAGTAGTTTAGCCATATCAGTGGGGTTTGACCAAAACCCACTGATGGACATCGCATCCCTCCTAGCGTGACTTCAGACCCTGCGTTTTAATCTGAAATTAAGTGTTTTGATAGGTTTTTTTATATATTAATATATTTTTTAAAATAGAAAAAAAATTTGAGTTCACATTGGACCAGAATCAAAAGATTTCAGGCCTAACATGGGCCTGAAATAAAAAATTTCAAGCCCGCACTGGGCCTGAAATATTTTAATTTCAGGCCGACACTGGGCCTGAAATATTTTCAATTCAGGCCCAGCGTGGGCCTGAAATAAATAGATTTCAGGCCCACACTTTTTTTTTTATTGATTTCAGCCACGTTTTTTTTTTTCAATTTTTTTATATATTAATATATTTATTAAATATTATTTAATATATTAATTTCTATTAATCAAATATAAAAATTATTTATATATATTTTTAAATCGCTTTTTTTATTGATTTCAGCCCACGCTTTTTGTTTTCAAATTTTTTTTATATATTTATATATTTATTAAATATTATTTAATATATTAATTTTTATTAATCAAATATAAAATCATTTATTTATATTTTTAAATCACGTTGGATGAGATATTTTTTAACTGAAATATTTTTTTGACTTTTACATTACGTTTTTAGTGTCGATTCCATTATATATTATTTTAAAATAAAAGTCTGAAAAAGCATCTGTAGACGTCTCAAAATTTGTTACTGAGAGAGAAAAGAGAAAGACAGTAGTTAGAAGGAGGGGTATAAGAGGATGTTCACATAAAGGTTTGCGCCCTTTGGTAAAATAGAAACCATGGTTCGCAAATTGATAATTTCAAATTCTTAGGTACGCCCTTTGGTAAATTGTCATACTAATTAACACACATCCATAACAAATTCACCAAAATAAAACCCCCAATTAAAATCTACTCACACTACAACAAAATCTGCACATAACCTTCAAATTCGAAAATGCAAACACATCTCTCCATCATAATAAAACTACAGAAAATCCACCAACTGTACATAACCACTTTGGAAGAAATTCTACTGAATTGAACCCAAATTTGTGAAATTTCAATTATCTAATTAACTCCAATCAACTTTTATAAGAGAGGATCTCAAATCTCTAGTTGCCAACCCATGATTACCTTGATCAGCGCCTGCAAGGAGACCCTGCTCTGGATTCTCCAAGAACAACCGCGATTAAAGTGAAACTAATTGTGCTTGGTCTTCGGAGATGGGGCGCACAACACTCAAATTGAATCAACTTGATCCAAAGGAATACACTACACAAATCAGAGAGACATCAAATGCTTATCATGAAAGGATCACCGGAGGTGAATCGAGGCCGCGATAATAGAGGGAAAATGCTCAAGGAAGGAGGAGTTTTCGGCACTCTAGGGTTTGCGACGAGATGGTTGCAACGCAAAGAATGAGAAGAACAATTTCCACAGTGCGATCGGGAGGAGGGTTTCGTGAACGGGCTGTGGCACAGAGGAAATCGCAAAAGGGGGGGTGGGCAGTTCATTCGCACGCGAGAGGGGAAGGAGTTTTCGGAGGAAAAGAAGAAAAAGAAAGGAAAAAAGGGGTTTTGTAGGTTTGGCCTTTTTGCAAAATGACAGCTTACCTTTTGTCAATTCAATCCAAGCCCCTAAATTTTTGGGTTTTAAGCATTTAAGCCCCTGAATAGTTTCACCGTAAATGGCCCCTAACTCAGCTCCCGATCTCGACACCTATTCAACATCAGTATCAGGTCCACACCCTAGCTCGATAGTTTCAATACTTAATCCTAACACCTAGGGGGGGGGGGACATACCAAATGACAAAAATAATTATCAAAAGTTATGAACTCCCTAATCCTAAATATGCATATTGTATATTTAGTTAAAATGTGAAAAATAGAGAGAATTTTTTTCGAAATTTAGTCCTCCAAAGGATTTAAACTCAAGATGTGTGTTAAAGGAACAATAATTAGACCAACTATACTTATTTAAGTTTTAAGCGACCAAATTATAATGTTATAAAAATTTGGAGGGGTCATGGCTTTCTTGGGTTCTAATGTAAATCCGTCAATGCTACTCAGGCTTAGTCTCAGTCGCCAACACCTTCTATTCACATTAGATCTCGATTTCCTTCTCGAACATTGCCTTTTTCTCTTCTTAAGGCTACTCCACATCAATGTCGATTGTTTCGCAATAACTTAGCTCCTGATCCCGACACCTACTCGAGTTTAATCTCAGGTCCATGCCTTATCTTCAAGTTTCAAATAGCCAATCCCGACACTTACTCGGGCTCAGTCTCAACTCCTGATCTAGACACCTACTTGAGCTTAGTCTCAGTCATCAACATCCTCTATTCGCTTCAGATCTTGGTTTCCTCTCAATTTCTGTCTCAAACATTGACTTTGACTCTTCTAAAGACCAATCCACATCAACATTGCTTGTTTCGCCATAGCTCAGCTCCTGATCCTGACACCTACTCGAGTTCAGTCTCAGGTTCACGACCTATCTTGCAAGGTTCAAACACCCAATCCCAACACCTACGTGGGCTTAGTCTTAGCTTCTAATCCTGAGACCTACTTAGGCTTAGTCTCAGTCTCAGTCGCCAACACCTAATATTCGCATTAAACCTCGACATCCTCTCAATTTTAGTCTTGAACACTAACTTTATCTTTTCTCAAGGCCACTCCACATCAATGTCACCTGTTCTAGAAGTGAACGACGGGGATGGTGAATCACCAAAGCGCAACCCACGGTAATGATAATGGGGAGAAGATGTCAACACCTGTGAAATTAACACGAGCGTAAAGGGGATGCACCGAAAGAAGTTTTGGTGGAACCCTCTCCGACGCTTAAGTCAGAACTCTTTCTTTTAGGGAGAAAAGCGAGGAATCAAAGTACTTTAATTCTGAAAAGCTTCCCCACATCTCCTTTGACTTCAACCACCCACTCTCTCACAGGGAATTTGATCTTCTGGTGATAGACTGAGACCACCACTTGAAATAAGCTGAGCGTTGGTCTCTCCAAAATAGCATTGTATGATGATGGAGCATCTACGATCATGAAGGCGGTTCACCTTGTCCTCTGTAGAGTGTCATCCCCCAGTGACAAGGACAATGAGATCTGTCTCATCGGTTGTACTCGGTATCCGGTGAAGCAGAAGAGCGGAGTGGTGATAGGGTGTAATTCATCCTCGTCGACTTGCATTTGATCCAACGCTGTCTTATACAGGATGTTGATGGAGCTACCTGTATCCACAAAAATGCGCTTAACCTCATAATTGGCTATGCGGGAGAGAATTACCAGTGCATCTTCGTGAGGGGTTTCAACATCCTCCAGATCGTCAAGGCCAAAGGAGATGACAAGTCCCCGACACTTCTCCCTATCAGTCCCAATAGTGTAATTTTCTAGCCTGCGGGTGTGGGCCTTCCTTGCCCGATGGGAATCTCCTCTGGTCGGACCTCCTGAGATTACTCCAACATGGCCCGACGGAGGTCCGCGATCCGGAGCTTTACCTTTCTTAGGATCTCTTTCCGGGGAGACAGACTAATCGAGCACTATCTCCCAGCTTCTTCCTCTCAAGGGCGATGGGGACCTGTGTCTGGATCTATCCTTCCCCGGCTGTCATCGATCAAGGGAAGGGCTTCGGCGAGAAGATCTCCATCGATACCCCGCCTTGCTCCACTTTTTGCGTGGTTTGGCGTACACATCTTTGGATCTCCTCTTCTTTAAGGTGCAACGCTCTTCCGTAGAGTGAGTTGTGCAGTCATGGAAGTCACAGTACTTATTTGGTAGTTCAGGTCCTTCTGTGTCTACTATCTCCACCAACTTCTTCTTGCCGGTCCAGTAACCCTTCCCGGAGCGAGGGTCCTTCGCTCGGGTAGGAGCGGGTGGTTCTCTCCTCTCGGATCGTACCGAGATTTGGATAGGGACTCCTACCGAATCTTTGCGACGAGCGTACTGCACCTCCTCTACGTTGATATGCTTGACCAACCACCCCAATAAATCATTGAAGTTGGTCGGTGGTTTCTTCACCAACGATCGAAAGAAATCTCCTTCAGAGAGTCCTTGCGTGAAAGCGCTAATGATGATCTGACAGTCGACACGTCCTGCGCCACCCGATTGAACCGTTGGATATAGTCCTTCAGCGACTCTTTTCTCTTCTGCTTCAAGGCGAGCAGGTTTAAAGCCATCTTCTGGTATCGTCGGCTGCTAGCGAAGTGATGTAAGAAGACGATTTTAAACACCAGAAAGGAGTTTATCGAATTTTGAGACAACCTCTAAAACCATCTCTGGGCGGCTCCCAATAATGTGTTTAGGAACACCCGGCACTTCGCACCATCTATGTATTGGTGTAACAGGATTGCATTTTCAAACTTGTGTATGTGATCTTCCGGATCCGTTTTCACATCATAATCAACAATTCCAGGACCACGAAATTGCTTGGGCATGGGATCTGTTACGATGTTCGGAGGCAAAGGCATAAATGGAGATTTCAGGAGAACTTTGGCAGCCTCGATCTTTCCCTGTCCATCCTCCTGCCATAGAACGTTGGAGGCGGTGAAATGCGCCCTCTCCATTTCTCCTATGAAATCTCGCCTGTGCCCCGGGGCTATCATTGCCGGCCTCCCCGACGATGAGACGAATCTTCGATTCTGATTGTGTGAGGCCGACACCCTTGGGATCTCGGCCTGCATCGGAGCCGCTCATTGAGAGGTGGCTTGTTCAATCTGGTGTCGCTCCAGTGCTCCTCTAACGATGTTGCCGACTAAGCGGTCCAACTCCTCCCGTGTTAAAATGATGGGTTGCCCTTCTAGTTCTGCCATCGCAGTGTTCCTTCTGGTGCTTAGATGAGTTTCCCACAGACGGTGTCAAACTTGTTCCGGAAGTGAACGACGGGGATGATGAATCACCAAAGCACAACCCACGATGACGATGACGGGGAGAAGATGCCAATGCCTATGAAATTTGTTGGTGCAATCTTTGTTAGGTCAGGGTTGACCTAGTTTGACTAAGCTTGGGTGAGCTTATGTTTGGTAAGCTTGGTAAGCCTAAGGTTGGATGTTTCAATATTTGATAATGACGTTTGAATATCATATGATGTCAAGTGTGTCAAGGTTGACTGGAGACTTGACGGAAAAGACCTAGTGGGACTAGGGGAAGTCCAGGTGGATCAGGGAGATCACACGCTGGCACGGGAAAAGTTCTAGTGGGACTAGGCACACCTAGTGGGACTAGGCACACCTAGTGGGACTAGGTGAAGTCCAGGTGGATCAGGGAGATTGCACGCTGGCACGGGAAAAGACCTAGTGGGACTAGGCACACCTAGTTGGACTAGGTGAAGTCCAGGTGGATCTGGGAGATCGCACGTTGTCACGGGAAAATACCTAGTGGGACTAGGCACACCTAGTGGGACTAGGTGAAGTCCAGGTGGATCGGGGAGATCGCATGCTGGCAAGGTGGAAGTCTACCGAGAGACTAGACCCAACTCGGGGGGTTAGGCGAATCTAGTTGGGAACCAGGTTAAGCCCTAGTTGGGAGCTAGGCAAGGGAAATCCAAGTTAGTCAAAGGGTTGATCAGATACTTGGAAAAGAAGTCCTAACAGGTCAAGGTTGACGAAGGTTAGGCAAGGGACCAATCGATTGGGTAATTGATTGGGGGTTGTTTTCTCGCAAACAGAAGCTTCCTTGATCAATTGGGTGATCGATTAAGGAAGGCGTGAATCAATTAGCTGATCAATTGGGAGAAGTGAATTGCGAGAACAGAAGGTGACTTAATCGATTGGGCAATCGATTCAGCCTTCCCTTAATCGATTGGCTAATCGATTAAGGGCTCCTGTAATCGATCGACGATCGATTATGGCAGTTTTATGCCAGAGCACAAAAAGGCACTGAATCGATTGGGCAATCGATTCAGGGGGTCCTTAATCGTTTGGCTAATCGATTAAGGTTCAAAAACTAGCGGTTGAACAGCTAAGTCTGACGTGGTAATCGATTGGGTAATCGATTCAGAAACCCTAGGCGTCGGGTATATAGGGTTTTCATGCAGGTTTGAGGCGTGATCTCTTCACGGGCTCTTCGGCACTTCTCCTCCTCCTTCCACGCCATTTCAAGAGAAGCTTTGGAGCTTAGTGTTGCTGCACTTCCAAAGTTCTAGAGGCAATCTCAAGCTTGAAGAAAGTAAGAAAAGCAAAGAGAGGACATTATTGTAAATCTTGTAAGATTTTTCATTATATTTTGCTTCCTCTTGTAGTTTCTTCTTGTAAGCTTGTAAGAGGTTTCTCCACCTCAAGAAGGAGAACTTTCATAGTGTATGAGAGAGTGAGGAGAGTGGATCCTTGGATTAGTCACCTCAAGGAGGTGGATACCAAGTAAATCCTTATTGTTAGCATTGCTTGAAGTCTTTCGCGGCGACAAATCATCAACGAGCAAAAATCGGAGCTAATCACCCCTATAGCTCTCCTACCGGTCTCAACAAAATTAACATGATCATAAAAGGGATGCACTGGAAGAAGTTCTGGTGGAGCCCTCTCTGACGCTTAAGTCAGAACTCTTTCTTTTAGGGAGAAAAGTGAGAAATCAAAATACTCAAATTCTAAAAAGCTTCCCCACTGTAGCATCGCCGGGAAGATAGTTAGTCTCCTTTGACTTCAGCCACCCGCTCTCCCACCGTGAATTTGATCTTTTGGTGATAGACTGAGACCACCGCCTGAAATAAGCTGAGCGTTGGTCTCCCCAAAATAGCATTGTACGACGATGGGGCATCTATGATCATGATGGGGGTTCTCCTTGTGCTCTGTAGAGTGTCATCCCCCAGCGACAAGGACAATGAGATCTGTCCCATCAGCTGTACTTGGTATCCGGTGAAGCCGAAGAGAGGACTGGAGATAGGGTGTAATTCATCCTCGTCGACTTGCATCTGATCCAACACTGCCTTGTATAGGATGTTGAAGGAGCTACTTGTATCCACGAAAATGCTCTTAACCTCATAATTGGCTATAGGGCGAGAATTACCAGTGCATCTTCGTGAGGAGCTTCAACATCCTTCAGATCATCAGGGTCGAAGGAGATCACAGGGCCCTGACGCTTCTCCCTATCAATCCCAATAGCGTAATTTTCTAGCCTGCGGGGTATGGGCCTTCCTTGCCTGATGGGAATCTCCTCCGGTCGGACCTCCTAAGATTACTCCAACATGACCCGACAGAGGTCCGCGAGCTGGAGCTCTACCTTTCTTAGGATCTCTTTCCGGGGAGACAGACTGATGGGGCACTATCTCCCCATGGAAATTTCCCACCGATCCCACAAGGCTATAGTGTAGCGGTAGGGCGACTAGTCGCTATCCCAAGCATCTGCGGTTTGATCCCCAGCTATGACGTATTTTGTAAGAATTTTTCCTCCAAATGAGGCGTGAACCCTGGGATGCTGGGCTTCAAGACCGTCTACTACGAGTGCTTCCCAATTTACCTTGGTGATCGGTGGGAAATTTCTGTGGAGATATAATGCCCCATCAGTCTGTCTCTCCGGAAAGAGATCCTAAGAAAGGTAAAGCTCCGACTCGCGGACCTCTGTCGGGCCATGTTGGAGTAATCTCAGGAGGTTCGATCGGAGGAGATTCCCATCGGGCAAGGAAGGCCCATACCCGCAGGCTGGAAAATTACGTTATTGGGACTGATAGGGAGAAGCATCAGGGCCCTATCATCTCCTTCGGCCCCTGACGATCTGGAGGATGTTGAAGCCTCTCACGAAGATGCACTGGTAATTCTCGCCCGCATAGTCAATTATGAGGTTAAGCGTATTTTTGCGGATACATATAGCTCCGTCAACATCCTGTATAAGGTAGCGTTGGATCAAATGCAAGTTGACGAGGATGAATTACACCCTGTCTCCACTCTGCTCTTCGGCTTCACCGGATATCGAGTACAGCCAAGGGGGCAGATCTTATTATCCTTGTCGCTGGGGGATGACAATCTATAGAGGACAAGGAGAACCCCCTTCATGATCGTAGATGCCCCATCGTCGTATAATGCTATTTTGAGGAGATCAACACTCAGGTTATTTTAGGCGATGGTCTCAGTCTATCATCTGAAGATCAAATTTTCGATGGGAGAGCGGGTGGTTGAAGTCAAAGGAGACCAACTATCTTCCCGACGATGTTATAGTGGGGAAGCTTTTCAGAATTAGAGTACTTTGATTCCTCGCTTTTCTTCCTAAAAGAAAGAGTTCCGACTTGAGCGTCAAGAGGGCTGAAACATCTTCTGGTGTATCCCCTTTATGCTCGTGTTAATTTCGCAGGCGTTGACATCTTCTCCCCATCATCATCACTATGGGCTGCACTTTGGTGATTCGTCATCCCGTCGTTCACTTCCGAAACATCACCTATATCGCCAAGATAGGCCTATGTCCTACACTGATTCACTAATAATGATTGCAAATATTATAAGACACATGACATCCTAAGAATAGAGGAACGATTACGAGATGGGCAGATCTGGTCTCCTAGATGACCTCTATTGACATGTGGCGCTAGATGAACGGGGAGCCAACCAACAGCTGTTGGATTTGGTCCCCTCCCCAGCCCTAGCAATGATGATACTCAGGTCGGCATGGAGATGCTCTCTTGCCAACTATATAAGGGCATCTCCAATGCAAGGTTTTTGGAGAGGTTTATGAAACAAAAAATCTCAAACCATCGTGGGCATGAGATTTGGAGTTTTTAGTTCAAGAGTATGTTTGTATTTCCAAACTTATTTTTTTTCTCTTGGAGGTGGAGCCTATAATTAGGGTTGTAATCAAACCAAGCCGAGCCGAATACATGAGAGTTTGAGTTTGGTTCGTTTATTATCGAGCCAAGCTCGAGCTTAATTTATCGAATATAGTGATGACTCGCGAGCATATTCGAGCCTAATCGAGCCCTAAACGAACTTACCAAATATAAATTATTAATTAAATTATTCGTCAATTTATTAAAAAAAATTATATATTCTAAAAAATATAAAATATTTATTAAAATCTATGATTTGATTCATACAAATGAGCTTTATTGGATATTCTATATTTATTAAATGTAAAAGTGTCAAAATTATATATTTAATGTTAAATATTAATTTTATATTTTACGAACTAGCTCACGAGCTTATTAACGAACCTGTTCACGAGCTAACGAGCCGAATATTGCTGAGTTTGAGTTTGGTTCGTTAATATTAACAAGCTTTATTAAACGAGCTCGAACGAGCTTCTATCGAACCGAGATCTGAATAGCTCGTGAGCGGCTTAGCTCGTTTACACCCCTACCTATAATAAATGATGCAATAATATTGCATGTTTGACATTTCAAAATAATTAAAAAATTAATTATAATATTTTATTTCATGAATAAATAATAATGATTAAAATTGTATTTATTTCTTTTGAAAATAAATATATTTGATAAATTAAAAATATATAAATGATTATAATTAAATTAAAATTTATAAGTTAATTAAATATTAAATGGAAATTATAAATTAAATTAAAAATCATATTAGTTAATTATAAATTATAAATAAATTAAATTAAAGATGATAATTATTTAAAATATTAAATTAAATTTATAAATTTAATTAAATTAAAAATTATAAGTTAATTAATTTATTAATAAAATTAATTAATTAATTAAATTAAAGATTATAATTATTTAAAATATTAAATAAAAATTATATAGAGATATTAAATGATTGTTTTAACTATTAGAAACTAAAATAAATAGATTTTTATGTTTGTGAGGTGACATATTAGAAATTACAAAAACTTATTGGTAGTTATAACCATTAAAAACTTTTTAATATGTTTTTAAATATTTGATGTGACATCTATATAGCACATTGAGAATTATAAAAAATTTCTTTTAGATATTTAACCATTGAAGATGCCCTAAGCAACCCCAAAGGTAAATGACAAAGGATTTTGGCTCATCCTTAACTCTCTCATGTTCTACCTTTCTTTTCCATCTTCATCCTTCATCAATACTACCTCAGATAAATTTTAACTTGGCGGCTAATGGAAAATTTTCGTGTGGCCGGGTCGGTCGCCCGAGGTTAGTTGAAAACCCCTCATTAATTATTTTTCAGATAAATTTTAACTTGAGTGTCGAAATTAACACGAGATCTGTTCCATGACCAGTCTAACTCTCTTTTGGAATGTCTGTCAGGTCCTCTCGTCACCTTCGCCAACAATTCTCAAAGGGTGCACATGTACATTCATTGACTGATGACTTGACCATCCATGATATTTAGCAAAAACACTCTCCTTTTTAAATTTGTTGAGAAGAAGAAATTTAATGTACAAATTGATAGGTTATATAATTAATGATATTTATTAAAAGATTATCTATTCATCAAACATACTATTTTATGTTGAACCATATAGCAGATGAATCTAAGATGATCGATTCGGTCCTATGAAAATTTTCCATCGATCACCCGGATAAATTAGAAAGCACTCGTGGTGGGTGGTCTAGAAGCCCAACGTCTCAGGGTTCACACCCTATTTAGAGGAAAAATTTATACAAAATATGTTGTACTTAGAAATCGAACCGTGAAAATTTAAGATAGCAATTAATCACCTTATCACTGTACCATAACTCCCGGAGTAAACATATTACTTTTGAACAAACTCTTTCATTGTAAATATCCATTATCGACTGCAATTATTAAACTCGAACACGGTCAAGAACACAGAGAAGGAAAGATGTGGTTTCCGTTATCTAGATATCCAATGGCTCAATGTTGTCCCCAAAACGCAGAGGCCACTCTCCACCACCCAAGAATCTAACCCTATCTGCTCTGCAAACGCCAAACCATCTTCTTCTACAGTATATAACTAATCAATTTTTTTCCAATATAAAGAACCTTGCCTCCTTTTTTGCACAAGTATTGCCTTCTCCCTCCATCATCGTTCTCACTCGGGCCGCTCACTGCCCAACCCTGCTTCTCTCTCTGGTAAGCATGCCTCTCGCGCTACTCCTACCATTTCATTAGCTATGCAGTTTATCTGACCGATTTCCTGTTTCTTTGAGCAATTTTATGGCATTCTAATATTGACTGCTTGTGTTACTGGTTGTACTCATTATGTGCCTGTGAGTAGCATGCATGGTCCAATGCTTTTTCTTTCTGGATTTATTGTGTTTGAAACTCTATGATCACAGAAGGTTTTAGGTAGGTCTTTGATCATTCTCCGTAGTTTGAACTTCATAGAACACATCTCGGCAGTTATTTTCTTTTTGGTGTTGATAATCCCTTTTGGGAAAAACAAAGCTGTTATGAGTAGCCGAAGTCTTATCTGCTTTTTTTTTTTTTTTTTTTACCAAAGCGAGTATAGTGCAAGGAGAGAAAGAGGAAATTACCGAGAATCATTTGATTTCTGGATTATGTTTTGTAAGAGGATTCAATTCCAGTGATAGTATTTGATGCTTTGACCATTTCATGCTTCTCTTTGGTTATGCTAATACAGACAAAACATATATGTTTCAAGATTTGACTTTTACTCTATGGAACATCAAGCTATTTCATTTCAAGACATGTGTTTTCATTTACATATATTGGTTTATGTAGTTATTAAGAGAAGACGAAGCACAAGGGCTTCTTTTTGCTAATATGAATAGAATACGCCAAAAGGAAATTACTTTAGCATATATTCTGATCAAATATGGGTTTTGGATTTTTGATGTTCTTCCCTTGTATTGGAAGGTCTGGGGGAGGGTAGCAGAAAGACAACATGGCTAAAATGATGGTGTCCCCCATGCAATGCAAAATGGGTTTTCCAGGCAAATCATTTCAGGCAGGGTCCATGCTAACATCAAAGATGTGGAATTCTACACTGTTAAATGCTCAAAGACCTAAAACTAGAAGATGCATTTCTGCATTCAAAGTGTTCGCTGTAAAGTCTGAAAATGGTGTTGTGCCTAGGTTGGAGTACTTACTTAATCTGGACACCAAACCTTACACTGATAAAATCATCGCTGAATACATCTGGTATGCCACACGCATCTCTGTTCATAATTTCTGAACCTTATAGAACTATTCTATAAGATGAAGTAATGTGAGTTTGAAAAAATTATTGAATGCAAAAACTTAGCTCAGTTTCTTGTTTTTTTTTTCTATTACATCAAGTTTTATTTTAACACAAAAAAAGTTGTTAACGTAATTAATAACAGTATGAATTATACCTGCAGTTTAGTCTTGCTTAAAGTTCAATGGAGGATAAGCTCCATATAGTTGTTACTAACTTGAAGCCTAATTTAATTTAAAGCACAACTTATTCTATATACGAGAGAACTTATTTTGGATACCTGATATTATGTGCATATTGGATGTAATAAAATCTTTCTCAACTTCAACTAGGATTGGAGGAACTGGTATTGACCTCCGAAGCAAATCGAGGGTATGTTTTTTCACATCTATTTTGGCTGTTTCTACAAGAACAATCAAGCAGAAACCTGTAGAAAAATATTCTTCTTGTGTTTGTTAACAGTTTTTAAACATGGTCAGACTATATCACGTACTGTGGAACACCCATCTGAGTTACCAAAATGGAATTATGATGGATCAAGCACTGGTCAAGCTCCCGGAGAAGATAGTGAAGTTATTCTATAGTAAGATAGATAATGCTTAGTCTTTATGTTTTGTCTCTATCAAGATTGCAAAATGAAAGTTCAAAGTTTCTTTTGTGCTAAGCTAGTACTTTTATCAACAGTCCTCAAGCTATTTTTAAGGATCCATTTCGAGGAGGAAACAATATATTGGTTAGTATAGTCTGCTGGTACAAATTTTCTCATCTCAAACAAACAAGCTAAAAGTTAAAAAGTTTCAAACTTACACTAAGTACTTCTTGAGCATTCACACATGTTTTATGAAGGTAATTTGTGATTCATATACTCCAAGTGGAGAGCCTATCCCTACCAACAAGAGACACAAAGCTGCACAGATATTCAGTGACCAAAAGGTCATTGACGAAGTTCCTTGGTAAGATGAAGCATAGTTATCTCGAGACCACCGGTTCCTTTTCTTGTGCAGTTGTATAATAGATCTGTCTTGTTTTCAATTTGCCAAACTAAGATGTTTTCTTTGATAATACTGTACAATACTTTCAGGTACGGTATCGAGCAAGAGTACACCTTACTTCAAACTAACGTTAAGTGGCCTCTTGGCTGGCCTGTGGGAGGCTATCCTGGCCCTCAGGTAACTTATTTTTCAATTTCCTGGCAAACACTTGAATTATGCCATGAAGATGAGAATGAAAGGAGGGCCTACACTATCTTCTAGTTATTCCTTAATTTGCCCATCAAAAAGGGGATAAATACATGAGAAAAACTGATACATCCTCTATGTTATACTGCTTGGTTTATAACACGTTAATAATCATAGACAATATAATATGCAGGGGCCTTACTACTGTGCGGTAGGTGCAGATAAGACATTTGGTCGTGATATCTCAGATGCTCATTACAAGGCATGTCTGTATGCTGGAATCAACATAAGTGGAACTAATGGGGAGGTTATGCCTGGCCAGGTATTTTTTCCTTCAGTTTCTTGAGTACATTACTGATCTTTATTTCATTCATATGCTGATCTCCTAAAATTTCAACATTACTGAAACACTAATTCTATGAAAAGAATATCTTGCTTTCCTTGGTATACTACTTGGTAGATGGTTCCATATTAATGTACGATTTCTCAAATGACCATTGGTATTTTTCATATGTTTCACTGTTAGGATAGAAATTGTATCATGGTCTATGATGTTCTTTCTTCAAATATATTTGAGGCTTTCTCAACTTCAATAGATAGATAACAGAAGATGTATTTATGCAGTGGGAGTACCAAGTTGGACCCAGCGTCGGAATCGAAGCAGCGGATCACATATGGGCTTCAAGATACATTCTTGAGGTAATGTTTTTTCTCTCTCCAATCTCAAAACTGAAGGAAAGATTGAGCAACATTTTATCGTTTTCCTTGATCTTTTACGAAATTTGTATTGTCCATTTATCTTAGAGATCTCTTTCTATGAAGTTATTCAAGATAATTATTGTTTCAATTTTTTCTTAGTTTTTGAACATAAGATATGATGATTACTTACGATCAAGAATTCTTGGTGTTTAAGTCCTTTTTTTCACTTAATGATTATATTTTTGCCTTATTTAGAGAATTACTGAGCAAGCAGGAGTTGTTCTTACTCTTGATCCAAAACCAATCGAGGTACTTGGAAATACATTGACTTTTATGTGTGGATATATCAGAAATAATATTGAGTTGTTTGTAATGTGGTTAGGGTGACTGGAATGGCGCCGGATGCCACACGAATTACAGGTAAGAGGTCCATGTGGAGTTGAGTATTTTGAAAAAATTGTATCATAGTTCTTCTTTCCGACAAATATGTTTTTCGTTAATATTGTCAATATGTTCACCTTATTGACTTGATTTAGATGCTTGGTAATGCAGCACCAAGAGCATGAGAGAAGAAGGTGGCTTTGAAGTAATAAAGAAGGCAATCCTCAATTTGTCGCTCAGGCACAAGGAGCACATCAGTGCATATGGAGAAGGTAATGAAAGGAGGTTGACTGGAAAACATGAGACGGCAAGCATAAACACCTTTTCCTGGGTACATACTGAAAACTTACTTTCCATTTTTCTTTAATTTTGCCTATTTTGAATGCTTAGAATGTTCAGTAAGAACTTTGTAACAGGGAGTCGCAAATCGCGGTTGCTCCATTCGTGTGGGACGTGAAACTGAAAAGCAAGGCAAAGGTTTGTTCTCATTTTTCCATTCCCGGTTTTTCTTTGTCAAGATCTTGTCAGATAAGTTTGGAAGAAGAGTTCCATCTTCGACTTGGTTTTGAATAATTTCAGGATACTTAGAGGATCGTCGGCCTGCTTCAAACATGGATCCCTATGTGGTGACCTCTCTTTTGGCTGAAACTACGATTCTTTGGCAGCCCACACTCGAAGCAGAGGCTCGTGCTGCTAAGGAGCTGCATTTGCAAGTGTGAGGATTCTTAATGGTGAAGGGCTTGATCTCAATATCACGGTGTTCATGGATTCAATCAGTCTATTTGGTACTTGTTATTGTCATTGTACAATTTCCACATGAATTGACTTTCTAGCATTGCGTTCTTCTTGATTCTGTCTTTTTAAGTTGTCATGACTCGAGAATATCCATGAATGAAACAAATACAACTGAAGGGCATCCACCATAATATTCAGATTCAGAAAGAATAAGACCGTGCGGTATTTTTCGATCTCTTTTCAAAGAATTCTTGTGCAAGAGTTCATCAAGAAGGCTACACAAATCTAGTAGAAAACATGACATGACGATCATGAGGAGAATTCTTGTGCAAGCGCCAAGAGTTCATCAAGGAGGCTACACGAATCTAGTAGAAATGATGATCATGAGGATGTTGATCTTTGATATGCATGATCATACAATTGCATCATATAAAGCAATGGAAAATACTTACAACGATTGATGCCTTGCAACTGATGTTTGTGCCTGCGTCGAAGGAGCATTTATCTCAAATGGTTCTTTGTATTCCATGAATGAAATCCCTTCCCTGTGTTAATCTAAGCATGAAATTCTGAACGAATCTACATATTGAAAAACGGTAAACACTTACAGTGGATTCAACGCGTCCTTCGTTGTTCTTCGTGCTTGTCGTCGGAAGAACGATCACGAGTCGGAAAGTCCTTCAACATCCACAAATCAAATCCCTCTTCCGACGCAATTTTCCTATGTGGAAAACTCGTTGCCGAAAGCTCCTCGGATGCTTCTGATGCGCTACTTGTCTCTTGCACACATCTTGCACTTGAATGAACCCCTTACCCCCTCCTTATATAGGAGAGGATAGGGGGTAGAAGTAGTGGAGAGGGAGGGGCAACAAGCCCACTCCCTTGGCAACGTGTGCAGTTACACTGCATACGTTGCCCCACTTCTATCATATCCCACTCATACAAGTCAAGTCACATAGACAGTACAAGAATCAGGTCACAAAGACCATATAGTCACATAGACTAATACAAGAATAAGGTCACAAAGACCATATAGTCACATAGACTAATAGATCATTCAATTCATACTTTAGGAAAAATGATTCGTGCGACAGCAAGCATATTGAGCAATCATTAGTAAGAAAGTTGTGACACTTAACTTAGCTGCTCTCTGAGCGATCAATACCAAGAAAGTTGTTACACTTTACTTAGTCACTCTATCACATTAATCAGAGACATCAATCACTTGCTTTTACCCCAGACTAAATCATTTACATCAATATGAACATCTCTAATCCCTCGTAATGACCATTAAATCAAGAGCATGTTCAGTATTTCCATTCAATACAATTATTCACAATCACATTTTAAGTACTCAACAAAAATGTAATTGGTCGACCAGTGAATAAGTGTCAATGATGTAAATCTCTCTTAGTCTTCCTATTTAGCTTGAATCTATTCATTCTAATCAGTTGCTTTCCTAGTTATGTTCCATAGACCGAATCATCCATAGCCAATAGGATACATGCTAAGGTAGCAGACACTGATTAAAATTTCAAGCAGACAGCCAAATAGTCACATAGGGTAAATCTGAGATTAACTTATAATCTCAAGAGTCTCACATAGTAGAGAAGCAGGGATCCATTCTCCTACTACCCTTATTGTCGCTATAGCACATGTGGTATGAATCACATGCTACGATGTTTTTCTCTTTTAACAAAAGAGTGCATGTTTTCTCAAAATTAACATCGTACAGATTTGATCTAGACATACCTAATGTCTAATCCTGAATTCAACTTATGAATTCCTATCTGGCTATAAGCAGATTCAGTAAATGGTGGGTTCATTTACTCCGATCATTACATAAATGATCTCATCTTGATACAAAATCAAGACAACTCCAACTTATGAGTATGTCTCTATTTATAGCTACATAAGCTATCCCATAAGTAATAGTCTTACCTCTATTTATACTCAACAAATAGAGATGATTGTCCATGTGAGTGGACCAATCTCAACCTGCCAACATGCTTATCGAGACTTTATCCAAAATGTAACACCAATAAACACTGAATAAATCATGGCACTTTCATATATTTGATTGTTTTACAATGTGTTACATTTTACGAAGTCCCAAAGACTTCACAAAACCAAGAAATGACTCTTTAGTCAATGGCTTAGTAAAAGGATCTGCAAGCATAACACGGGTAGGAATATACTCAAGGACTACCTTTCTTTTGTCCACAATATCCCTTACATAATTATACTTAATTTCTATATGCTTGCCTTTATTGTGATATTTGGGATCCTTGGAAAAAGCTATTGCAGCTTGATTGACACAATACAATGTAACAGGACTCCCACTATCCTCAGCAATCTTCAAATGCTTCAGGAACCTTCTTAACCAGACAGCTTCTTGTACAGCCGCTGCACAAGCCACATATTCGGCTTCCATTGTCGACAGTGCTACACATGCCTGTTTCTTGCTATTCCATGAGATGGCGCCACCATTCAGCAAGAATACATAACCCGATGTGGATTTTCTGTCATCAAGGTCTCCTGCCCAATCTGTATCTGTGTAGCCCTTCAGGCTCAACTTTGATCCTTGGAAGCAGAGACAATAATTTATCGTCCCTTTGAGATATCTGAATATTCTCTTCACCGCCTTCCAGTGTCTCGATCCTGGGTTTGACTGGAAACGGCTAACTAAGCCAACAGCATAGCTGATATCAGGACGTGTACACAACATAGTGTACATTAAGCTACCAATGGCACCGGCATATGGTTTTTTCTTCATTTCGGCTATTTCATTAGGAGTCTTGGGATACATACTTTTGCTCAGAACAGTGCCTCTCGCTATAGGAGTTTGTTTAATGTTGCAGTTTGACATATTGAAGTGTTGTAACATCTTAGTAATATAAGCCTCTTGAGACAAACCCAAAAGTCTTTTTGTTCGATCTCTAATGATCTTTACCCCTAAGATGTATTCGGCTTCTCCCATATCTATTATGTCAAATTGTGATGAAAGTCACGATTTGATTTCTATCACAAACTGTATGTCATTTCCAGCTATTAGCATATCATCAACATATAACGATCATATGACAATCTTTCCTTTATCCTCCTTGAGGTATACACAATGATCCTCATTGATCATTTCGAAATCATAAGATAAAATGGCTTCATTAAATCTTATGTTCTATTGTCTCGACGCTTGCTTTAGCCCATATATAGACTTTTTAAGTCTACATACTTTATCCTCTTGGACTTCAGCAATATAACCTTCTGGCTGTGCCATATAGATTTCCTCATCAAGATTACCATTAAGGAAAGCCGTTTTTACATCCATATGATGTAATTCCAAGTCATAATGTGCTATTATAGCTAAAATGACACGTATTGACACAAACTTCACAACAGGAGAAAATGTCTCTTCAAAATCAATACCCTCCATTTGGGTATATCCTTTTGCAACCAGACGAGCTTTGTATTTATTAATCGATCCATCTGCCTTCCTCTTGATTTTGAGAATCCACTTATTCCCAATAGCCCTTCGGCCCGAAATAAGATCAACTAAATCCCAAACATGATTCTTTCTCATAGACTCCATTTCTTCATCCATTGCAATTCTCCATTTTTCTTTAACTGAGCATCTCAATGCTTCCTCAACCGTTCGAGGTTCCTCATCGTCAATAGGGAGAATCATTAATGCCTCATTCTCAATGTCAAACCTTCTTTTAGGAATAATCTTGCGATTACTCCTCCTCAGGTCTGACTGTTGAGAGACTGAAACTGATTCATTCATTGGCAAATCACTTCCACTGGGTAGACTAGATTCAGGGTTCTTCTGTGATTCCTGATTTGTTGATAAAGGAACAATATCCTCCTCCTCTATAGCAAATAGAGGAATCGATTTATCAACTTCATCTCTTGTTGGGAACTCAATTTCAAGGAAAATCGCATCTCTTGACTCTATTTTAGAGATGGTTCCATCTTGTTGCTCACCGATAAAAACATAACCCTTAGAAGAATCAGAATACCTTACAAAGATACACTTTTTACCCCTTGGTCCTAGTTTTCCATATTTGTGAGTCTTATCATGAACGTAGGCAGCTGATCCCCAAGGTCTCAGATTACTCAAATCTGGTTTTCTGTCTGTCCAACGTTCATATGGTGTAGATGGAATAGATTTAGAAGGCACTCGGTTAAGTATATAGGTAGCAGTTAATAATGCATCTCCCCAATAGGAAACACGTAAATTAGCTTGAGCCATCATAGACCTAACCATATCTAGAAGAGTTCTATTTCTTCTTTCAGCAACCCCATTTTGCTGTGGAGTTCCAGGGATCGTTAGTTGTCTAATAATCCCTTTCTCGTAACATGTTGTCTTAAACTAATCAGACAAATATTCACCTCCACGGTCAGTGCGTAAGGTTTTTACCTTACGATCCAATTGATTCTCAACTTCGTTCAAATAACGTTTGAAGCAATCTAATACTTCATATTTATGAGAAATCAAATACACATGACCGAAACGTGTGAAGTCATCAATAAATGTAACGAAATAGGAACTTCCATGTCTAGCCTTCACATTCATTGGACCACATACGTCCGAATGAATTAATTGCAATGGTGAATCAGCTCTAATAGCTTTACCAAATGGTTTCCTTGTTGCTTTTCCAGCAAGACAATGCTCACATATGGACAGGTTAATCTTAGCATGAGTGCCCAATAGACCCTCCTTAGCTAATCTATTCATCCGTTCTTGTCCGATATGTCCTAGTCTAGCATGCCAAACTTTCTCATTAATATTAGCATCACTAGTGAGAGCAATGTTTGAAAAACAACTGTTAATTCCATAATTAATATCTTGTTCTACATCAAAAACCATGAAACCATTCATTACATAACCACATCCAATTAACACGGAGTTAATACGAAGTTCCACACAACGACTGAAAAAATTTATGCAATAACCCAAATCAAGAAGACTAGTTACAGAAACTAGATTCCGTCGAATTTCAGGAGCATAAAGGATATCATGCAGAAATAGGGTATGTCCACCACGTAGGTTGAGCTTGCAAGTGCCAATTCCTTTGACTTCAATTCTTGCATTGTTTCCCACATATATCCACTTATTGCCAACTGGTACTCAACGGTACTCCACGTATGTAGCTCGATCACGAGCTACATGGTTCGTTGCTCCTGAATCTATAATCCACAAAGGATAAGAATCAGCCAACAACACTGAACTAGCAACATAATGCTCGTGAATAGAAAACAAATATGGATCTACCTTTTTCGGCTCAGTGCATTCCCGAGCAAAGTGGCCTTTCTTGCTACAGTTATAACAAGTCAACTTGCTCTTCGGTTTCTGTCCATATTTCTTTCCTTTAATATTCTTCTTGATTGGGCCTTGCCCAGCAGTAGCAGCTTCTTTCCCTTTTTCCCTTTCCCTTTCCTTTCTTGAACCATTTTTTCTTATTCTTGGATCCAGATCCTTTAGCTACAAAATCTTGTCCAGAAATCCTTGCGGATTCTATTATCTCCGCCTCTAATTCAACATGGCGGGAGACGTCAATGAAAGTCTTAATACTTTCACTATGTGTGAGGTTCTGTTTCATCGATTCCCAAGAATCAGGAAGGGAACGAATAACTGCTTGAACCCGTTGTTCATCAGTCAACTCATGACCAGCAGTTTTCAGCTCTCGAATCATATTCCCCATTTCCCTCAAATGTTGGGTCATGGAGACATTCGGGCGTTTCTTATAGCTGTCAAACTTGATTGTCAGCTGACGAAGCTTACTTAAGCTAACTCCACTGTATTTATCTCTCAGGGCAACCCAGACAGCATGTGCCGATGGTAATGGCTCATACTCATATACCAGGTCATCTACCATTGAACTAATCAAAATACCCTTAGCAGTGGAGTCCTTTTTCTTCCATGCCGTATAGGCATCAAGATCACGTCTATGCTGAGCTGTAGAACCATCTGCAGGTTCTTCCATAAATTGATTAACAACTTCTAGAACTTCTTGTTCCTCAAGTACATACTGTATCTTAAGGTGCCATATTTTGTAGTTGTCCCCATTTAATTTTTCACCTTTGTTGAGTTCAGCTATTATGTTCTTCATTGCCATGATCTAACATAAATAAATGCATTATTTAGTTATTCAGTGTAACTCATATGCATGTAATTAACAACTAATTCATTGTAAATTAGAGTTGGTTTACAAAATCAAGTGGTAACTACGTTCCCACGCATCCTCCGTATATCCAATCTAATAGACATTGATTAGTTATTTTACATACATCCCAACATATGAACTAATCATGAATGAACTTATCATTCAAATGAAATGAACTAATCATTAAGAAGTTTTGTTAACACATAACATAACCTTTTGAAAAACTGTTCGTACCAAACGACAGTAACTTACTACATGACAAAAAAAAATGAGCAAATACTGTTTGTACATAACAACAGTAACTAAGACAAACTCTAATAAACTAGATAAGTTAGTACTACTCCCACTAGGACAAAGACTAGCGCGGTGGAAAATACTATCCCTTTCATCCTAGACTTGATGAGAGGTAGTTTAACTTCAGGATCCTCCACCGATTCTATAGGATCCTCCTCGAATCAATTGGATCCATCTCTGGATCTTCTTCGAATTCTTCAAGATCCTCCTCGATTTCTATAATTGGATCCATTTCTGGATCCTCTTCTAGTTCGTCCTCCGAGTCTTCCAGATCTTCTTCCGAAAAGTTTAGGCGAAGTAGTTTTCTACACAGCTCGGTATATGAGATACACCCGTCAAAGCATCCCCAGATACATCTTGCAGCTGTTCCACCACGCCTCGGCAATGAACGAATCAATGCCCCGATCCGGTAGTTATCTAGGACTGGAAACTCTTCCTGTTCGAGTTTCCAAAATAGACGATCAAGTCTTCCCATATGCCCTTGGATGCCTAGATGTGGGAGATAGTCAATCTCCTCTATTTGTTCCCTCAACTGATTTCGTCGCACATCTCGACGAGTCATTGTGGTAATAAATCTTGGCATCTGGAATTGAAATACACAATGTCAGTACAAAATCGACAAACCAGTAACAAAACTGGTTCAATTCAATTCACAATTATGCATAAACCCACAAATTAAGTCATAAATAGATAAGAAAAACAAATTTTCTTGATTTGGGAGCTCTATTGACTAACGCCTTGGGCCGATCGATTGGGAAATCAAATTCATAGTCTGGGTCCATTATCCTCATTAGAACTAATCTAATCGGACAGGGATGACTTATCTTAGTCGTTTGCTCACTTAATTTAAAGTCAAATCTATTGTTCGAACCAAACAAAATGGTTCTGGTTTGTATTAAACTGATCTGATTAAATTAATTATTGGTTTGAACTAGATCCTGATCTTATTAGATCAATTTAGTCTTGTCAAACTAACTAATGGTTCGAACTAGACATAAGCAACGTTGGATCAAGTTGGTCTGATTAAATTAACTAATAATTTAAATTCCAGTTGAAATGAACCAACTTAATCGGATTTAATTAATTCTAATTAAAATTCAATATATTTAATCAAATTTTGGTCTAGTTCCAATAATCAATAGTCAAATTTTAATACAAATTCGTCTAAACAATAAGATATTTAATTAAAGCACAAAGCTAATTAATTTAATGAAAAAAATATGCAATTTTTTTTTCGTATCTACTGCCTCAGCCTTAATTAACATGCCAAAAAAAATTTCCTTTTTTTTTAATCAACAGATTAAATTTGCTAATTTAATGGAAGCAACAAAAAAACACATGCAATTTAATTAAAGCACATTTTTGTATCAACAGATTAAAATTTGCATGCAAGAAATTTTTATTTTTTTTCAGCGTTTTTTTTTCTCACCGTTTTATTTTTTTTCGAGTTTGCTTCCGCCGCCTGCATTTCTTTTCGGCCGTCCAAAGTTTTCACCGCGACGAACGCGGTTAATCGGTAGTGTGCAACACGACCGAGTGGGATTGTCGGTTCGCAACGCTAATAATTATTTTACCGACTCGAAAAAAAATCTGCCGACACAAAGTCGACCAACTCGAAAAAAAATCTGCTGACACAAAGTCGCGATTTTCCGACGAAGCAATTTCATGCTATTTAGAACGAATCTAAGCTCTGATACCATTGTTAATCTAAGCATGAAATTCTGAACGAATCTACATATTGAAAAACGGTAAACACTTACAGTGGATTCAACGCGTCCTTCATTGTTCTTCGTGCTTGTCGTCGGAAGAACAATCACGAGTCGGAAAGTCCTTCAACATCCACAAATCAAATCCCACTTCCGACGCAATTTTCCTCTTTGGAAAACTCGTTGCCGAAAGCTCCTCGGATGCTTCTAATGCGCTACTTGTCTCTTGCACACCTCTTGCACTTGAATGAACCCCTTACCCCCTCCTTATATATGAGAGGATAGGGGGTAGAAGTAGTGGAGTGGGAGGGGCAACAAGCCCCACTCCCTTGGCAACGTGTGCAGTTACACTGCACACGTTGCCCCACTTCTATCACCCTGGATGCCCTCCTTCAAAGAACTGATGCGCTTACACCCTGTTTGGAAACCTTTTAAGTAAGGAATTGGAATTCAATTCCGAAATTCCATCCGGAATTGAATTCCAATTCTCATGTTGAAATGAATTAGTAAACAACATAATTAAATTAAATTCTCATGTTTGGAATTAATTAGAATTGAAATCAATTGTTATACTTTTACCATTTTATCCTTCAAGCAAAATAAAGATCATCAAGCAAAATGAAGAATAAAATTCATCATTAAGAAGGGTGAATTAGTAACGGCGCTGAGCAGCGAGCAGGGTTACAGAAGTCTGAAACGGTGCTGATTTGTTTTATTAAGAAGGGTGAATTAGTAATTTAAAATTTGGAAGGGAATTCCCTTCCCAAATCAGACCCAAAGAGGTCTGATTTATTTTGGGGGGGGGGGGGGTGTGAAAGGAATTGGAATTGAATTCCTTTCCAATTTCTTCCTAAAAATTGCTACCAAAGGAGGGAATTGAATTCCAATTCCCAAAGGAATTCCAATTCCTTCCTTTCCAAACCGGGAGTTATTGTTCCAAGAACCGATCTCCCATCACACTGCTTGCACTTAAGTCCACACTTCAAATGGTGAAAATAATTATAGTTTTGTTAACTGCATCCGCGCCATCCACTACTAATATCTCCCACTCGTTCAAGCGATCAAGTTACAAAAATCAAATAAGAACATCCAATTTATACCTAAGAAAAAATATTTCATGCGACAACAAGAATATTGTGCGATTAATGCAAAAAATATTATTATACCTTACATAGTCGCTCTTATAAATTTGAAGATATCAATATCTTGCATTTACCATAAATTAAATTATTACATTAATATGAACATATCTAATCCCTTATAATAATTATGATGTCAAGATCATATTCAATATCTCCCAACATTATAATGATTGATAATCACATTTTAAATACTAAATAAAAAATATACTTAAATAAATATCAAAAGATATAAATCTATTCTACGCTTCCTTTTTAGCTAGAATCCCGGTGACCTTTTTGGTCTCAAGGCGACAACTTTAACATTACGCCAAAGCTCCCCTTCAACCATAATTATTAGGATATAGGGTCGTCTCAAGATTCCATGAGGCACTAGGCAAAATTATTTTTTAATCTTTAATCATTTTTAAAAAATAAAAATTTTCCCTCACCCTTTTTCATTCGGACTTGGGACCGACAATGGTGGGTTTAAATTTTTTTTAAAAAATAAAATATTAATTTAAAAATAAATTTTTATATAAAATTTAATTTTCTAGATTTTTGAGAAGCAAAATTATTAATTAAAATTTTATATTCAAGTTTTGATAATATTTTTTTTTCAATTGATAAAATTGCTAGATTATTTAATCTTTCTTGAGACATTGTTGAACGTAAATAAGACTTTATTAATTTTAATTTTGAAAAACTTCTTTCTGCTGAAGCTACACTAACAGGTATAGTTAATAATATTCTATAAGCTATCCATGCATTAGGAAAAGAATTTAATTTTTTTATAAGATTCAATACCTCAATTGCAGTTTTTAATTCTGGATTTATTATTTCTTTTAAAACTTTTAATTCTGAAAATAAATCTAAATCATCAATATCAGATAACATATTCTGTGTTAAAAAATTTTCAAGATTTAAATATTTTGTTTTTAAAAAATTATCATCAATCAATTTTAACTTTTCTACTTCATATAAAAAATTAAAATTATCTTCATATATTTTAAATTGTTCAAACCTACTTTGAAGTGAAGAAATAGCATGATCAATAATATAATTAAAGTAATTTATTTTAAAAGATTCTCGGGTGAAAGTTTTACCTCATTAATTGTATTCTCATCAAATCGTTTATTTCTTCTAATTACACGTTTTTTCACGAAATTTTGGTTGTATATTCATTTCATTTGCAATCTCTTTGGTAGAAATTACAGGAGCTATGAATCCATTTTCTCTATAATCTTTGAAAAAAGAAACAAAACCTTTTAACTGATCTAATGCAATAGCAATGCTCATATCTTTATATTGTAAAAATTTACTAACAGTATTAACTGCGAATAATATATCATACCAAATAACCATACCTAATAAAAATTCAAAATTTTCGAACTCATATGTTGCTAAAGAATTTGCTTCACTTTTTGTTTTAGGATCATCACTAGTTTCTGCAAGTTTATATAAAGCTTCTCTTATTTGTGGAGCTTGATATTTTATTGCTTTAACACTTTCAAGATGACTTTCCCAACGTGTTTGTGATAATGGTTTAAGAGTTAAATTAGAAACGTGGTCTTGTAAAATTTTCCATCTTTTTGTAGAAGAAGAAAATAATGAGTAAATACGTTATATCACACCAAAAAATGTTATAGCACTAGGACAAGAATTAGCCATATCACATAGTACTAAATTAAGACTATGACAACCACATGGTGTATAAAAAGTTCTAGAATTTATATCTAACAATCTCTTTTGTACGCCTTGTTGTTTACCTTTCATGTTTGCCCCATTATCATATCCTTGTCCTCTTATGTCATTTACATCAAGTTCAATTTCCTTTATTATATTAATAAGTGTATCAAAAAGACCTTTTCCTGATGTATCATTTACTTTTAAAAATTCTATAAAATATTCTTCTATTTTGATTAGACTTGTTGAAATATCTATACATCTTAATATAAGAGACATTTGTTCTTGATGACTTATATCGAGAGTACAATCAAGTATAACTGAAAAGTATTTTGCTTCTTTTATTTTTTTAATTATAATATTTTTTACTTCTTTTTCTAATATATTTATTAACTCATTTTGTATATTATGACCAAGATAATGATTATGAATTTTACCATTTTGAATACGTTTAAGGTGTTCTTGCATTATAGGATCAAATTCTGCAATCATTTCTATTAAACCTTAAAAATTCCCATTATTATCTTGATAAATTTTCTCATTTGTACCTCAAAATGATAAATTATTTTTTGCAAGATTTTTAACTATAGCAATAATTCTTATTAATACATTATTCCAATGTTCTTTTGCCTTATTTATTTTTTCTTGTAAATTTTGATCAATAGTTTTATTTTTAAGTAATCTCATTTCAATATCAAACCAAATGTTCATATTTATAATATGTTCACTGCTTATTTCATGGCTTTTAAGTTTGACACTAAGATTTTTCCAATCTCGACATCCTTCGTTTGCTAATTGAATTGTAATTGATTTTTGACTAAATAATTTACAACAAAAGCAAAATACTTTATCTAATTCTTTAGAATATATTAACCATTTTCGATCATGTTTTTCTCCATTTGGTAATTTTCGAATGTAATGAATCATAGAAAAATGCCTAGAATTTTCATCATTTGGAAAAGAAATATTAATTTATCTATTTGGACCTTTTTCAACTAATAAATCTATTAAATTTGTATTTATATTTTTCCAATGTGTTGGATCATATATATTTTGAATAATAGTTTCATCAATATTATTAAAAAAATTATCTTCATGATCTATTAAGTCGTCTTTAGTTTTTGTATTTTTATTATCTTCTTTGTTAATATTAGTATATGATGAATTAGATTTGTGATCATTAAAAAATTCTTGACAGATTTCTTTTTGTCGTAAAGAATTATCTTCAAATGAAATTCAATTAGTTTTTCATTTAAATTTTTAATTATATTATTTTCTAAATTTTCATTTTCATTTTGATTATTAATAATAAACCTATCAAGTGCACCTTTTTGAGATTGAATAAATTCTTCTATTTTTTTTTCTTCATACGTTTTGTATACCCAGAATCATATTTTTTAGCAGACATATTTAAATTAAAATAATAATAATAATAAAATATAAGTCTCTACTTGGTCGATAGTTTTCCAAGTAAAAATAAAACCTGGATAAAAAGATGATATACTATCAGTTATTATTGAAGTAGTATTCATTATGCTAAATAGAAAAGCTAAAAAATAAAGTTGGCATAGATGACCTAGATGAGAACAAGAACAAGTAAAGATATTAAAATTTTATAAATCATGTTTATGATTTTTTAAGTGCATAAATTAGATTTGTGATGGTAATAATTTACTTGCATAGAAAAAAATAGGAAAAAAATTCTATTCATTCCATCTATAATTTATCATTTATACAGAATAATAAAAATAATTTCAAAAAAGATTCAAGATTGGAAGAAGAAAAGAGTGAAAAATTATTACCGAATACCAAGCGAGGGAGGATTGAGCCTTGAGAAGAAGGATGTCTTCTTAAAAAATCACTGATGAGGAAAGAAAACTAATGCTTGTTGGCTCTTGAGAAAACTGAGCTAATGACATATAAAATAGAATGGAAAAAAGTGATCAGCCTTAACCTATTATAGTCCTAAATAAAAATTTTATGATAATATAATAATTATAATTAATATGAAATTAATTATTGGTGATTGCCGTTGAGTTTTGGAATGATGTTTGGCATGATTAATGCCATGCAGAATTCAATGCCGATTATTCGATGAAGCAACGCGTGATTGATATGATTTGCTTCTGCTATGATTTGCTTCATTTCTTGCAGCGGAAATGGCAGCATGCATGCAGTGGAATTTGGAATAGGAGCTGGATGCTGGAGCATGCAGCAACGATTTAATGCATGTAGTGGAATTTGGAAATCGGAGTTGGAGGCTGGAGCTGCATGTCTGCATGTAAAAATTAATTAAATTTTAATATTTTATATATAATAATAATGAGCCCCAGTCTTGTTGGGGCCCTAGGCACAGGCCTTAGTGACTTGTGCCTTAAGCCGGGCCTGTTAGGATACATACTAAAATATCAGAAACTCATTAAAACTTCAAGTGGACAATTAAAAAGTCACTCAGGATAAAATTGAGATTATCTTATAATCTCAAATGTCTCACATAACGAAGAAGCATTGATACATTCTCCTACTACCTTTATTGTTGCTATACACATGTAATATGAATCACATGCTATGATATTATTCTCTTTACTAATGAAGAGAGCATGTTTTTCACAAATTTAACATCATATAGATTTAGATTTGATCTAAATATTTTCAATGTCTAATCTTGAATTCAACTCATGAATTTTTATTTGGCTTTAAGCAAGTTTAGTAAATAGTGGGTACATCTATTTCAATCACGATCAATTTATAAATGATTTAATCTTGATACTACTATTAAGGCAACCCCAACTTGTGTATCACCATTCACAACTTTGAGATTCTTTTCCGTTCCATTTTTTTCCTTTTTTTTCCTTCCTTATAAGGATTTTTTCCATCAATGATTCCATTCCTTCCTGATCCATGCCTCCGAGTAAACATAGCATGAGTGGATAAAATTTTGTTCATAAATGGATCAGCGGATGGATTTATAAATCCATTCTTCTATTATTTTATGTTAACTAGTGTAATACCCATGCGATACACGAGAATCTTACACAATTCAATATATATATGTTAATTTTAATTATTAAATGAAAAATTAAAATGGAAAGTAACATGCAAAGATCACATGTCCTATTTGATTTAGGCGAAAATCGTAAGTTCACTGTAAATATCACTTCTGCATGCGTATTATAACAAAAACTATGTTTTATAGATATTAACAAATTAGACAAAAAGGATATAATATCCATCTTCTTATCTGAAATAAACAAAGGAAAGTTTTTGGCACAGAGAATCCGCTCTCTCGAGTAAACGGGCATCAAAATTTGACGGAACGCCTCTTTCCATCCTGCCATGTCACGTTGTTGTCTTTAACAACGCACGCTTGCACTGCGCGGTCGCCTTTGCCACTTCCAGATATTGAGGTGGAGCTTGACGGTGCGTTCGTCGCTCAGCGAGGCGGTAGTCTCCTTCTTCATGTTGGTCGTCGTTTCCATCTCCACCTCCACTGCACCTCGCCGCAGTTCCTCCACAGGCCCAATGTCGTCCCGACGTCCAGCATTTGGCCGGAGATAGAAGTAGGAGCGAAGGGAGGGATCGAGCGCCCAACGCCCTAGATGAATGTGCAGAAGGATCCGTCGCCGAGGTTGATGCCGCTGGAGATGTTAAAATACAAAAAATTTGAGGGTCTAAGTGCTAAATAAATTCCAAGTCAGGGTCTCTAGGGGAATTTTAAAAAGGAGGGGCTTAGTGGCAAAATGGCTAGGGCATTTAAGTCTCCTTGCGGCAGATCGAGAGCCGCAGCTGAGCCGCAGCCGTTTCGTCCCTTTCCTCCTCCCCGTCTTTCTTCTTCTTCCTCGCGCGATCGAAGCATCGGCGACTGGATCTCGTACAGCGTTCAGGAGTCTCCGGCGTGAGTTCTTCCTTCCTCGCGCGAGCCAGATCGTGGTCCCTTTTTGGCCTCTTCTCCGTGCATGCTGACCTAGGGCGAGGGCGAATTTGGGGATCTTGAGGTATCGACCACGCTTGGTGATTTCTTCTTCCGAGGAGGATATCTGGTCGTCGAAGCCCTCGGCAGGAGCTCGGTGTTGATCGGTAGCTCGGGCAGATTGAAGGTGAGTGGGATGTTTGCTTCGTTTGATCTTATCTGCCTCAAATCGTAGTTGGATTAGAGGTTCTATGTTGATAATTGAAGCAGAACCTAGGTTAACTCGTGGTCTAGGGTTGGCGTTGTGGGGGAAGTGTGATTCTTGGTGGATTCCTCCTCTTTCCCATCCGAGGCAGAACAGAGCAGTAGGGGGCGACGATCTTTGCGTGTGGGCGCATTCTGAGGTCAGGATCTAACTTAGTTTCTCCCGATGGTTGCCTTGCTCTAGGATACTCATGGATGTTCATGCTATGGTTTGTACCTGTGTTCTTGATCATGCCGTGTATTAATTGTGTAGTTACTGTCTCTGTTTTGATTCCTACCGTATTCTCTGAAGGATGTTCTTGGTATAGTTTGATCATGTTCTGCTTATGATGGATTTCGGAGTTGTCATGTGAGGAGTTGGTGAATCTGTTTTGGGTCTTGTGGTTTCTTGGATTGATCATGATTTGATTGTCAATCTGAGTTTTGAATTCTATTCTGTCTGTGGAGCAATCAGTTGATCGATTGGTTGGTTTTGGCTTGGAATTGGAGTTATTATCTCTGATCTGAACTTTGGCCGTGAGCTCCCATTTGGAGATGAGTAGAATCTGTATATTGTGTAGAGGGAGTGAACTGATCAAACCTATACCGGTCAGCTTAGGTTTTGATTTCTAATCACTGCCGTGAGCTGTTCATGGTGCTTTGTGATTTTGGGTTTAACTTGTTACAGTTTAATAATTAGTTTAGCTAATTATTATTATATGTAGCTAAACCTATGTTATGATACAGGTCGTTGACGTAGCTATCTGGACTTCATTTGCGGCGGATATTATTTCTGACGGGGGTTCTCTTCGTTTACGATCTTTTACATTGGAGGCGGGTATCTCTGACTTATCTTTTAGATTAGTCATAGTGATATACTTGATATGCTATGTTTAGCGGTAGGGTAATGTAGTATTTTATACCTGCCTACCTTTGCGGATACTGTTGATGATATACCTGATAGGTGATACCTACACCATTAGGATCTAGGCTATGGTGCATTATTTATGATCCTTGCATATCATGTTGATATAGGTGGATTAGATAGTGGATGCTGTTTGACCAGAGTCATGCATCATCGTGCACTGTGCATCACTGTCGATTAGTGGCCCCTTATGGGTGAGTCAGGTCGACAGTCATACTGACCTATCCATACGGCCACTCATGGGTTAGTGGTTGACGGTGTATGGGTAGGGTGCTCTGTGCTGCTCCGCTCATGCACTCATGGGTTAGTGAATCAGAGCGTGGTAGCAGTTAGAGGTCCCTCCTTGAGTGGTCCATATACCAGGAGTTGAGAGAAAGAGGTCTCTCCCCCATTTATATACATGGGGTAGGTGTTAACACTCAGATAGAGATATCCTCCAGAGATGGCCTGGGGCTGATAGTGATATAGCCAGGATAGGTGATGGCCTGGGGCTGATAGAGATATCGCCAGGATAGGTTTTGGCCTGGGGCTATTAGTGATATCGCCAGGATAGGTCATGGAGTAGGGGTGTTACACCGGCAGCATACCGTCTACTCGGTTGCTCAGGAGTAGCGACGGCAGAGTACGGACGACAGTCATAGCTCTACGCCGGAGGGTGACCTCCGTTCAGCTTCCTCCCGTACATAGGTGACGATGTCTGACCGGCGACAGAGGTGACCATGTCATTGCACCATGTGCATACGTATAATTGTGCATTTGCTCGTGCTTGTTACTGGGATGTTGCATTTGATTGACATGCACATACAGGAGACCCTTATGTCTGGTTACGACGACTCAGCTAGATTGGTATGGTATTTCTATTCCTGTTCCAGTTATGCTTACCACTGCATGTACCTATGTTATTTCGATTGCCTGTTACTCTATTGCTAGCTCAGACTATCCTGTATATCTGATGAGATATTCGCTGAGTATTATGACTCACCCCGTTAGCTACCTGTTTTTATTTCAGGATGATTGTCTGGAGTGCCCGGCAGCCTGTCCCAGTTCGCGTATTTCTTTGAGATGATTCCGGGAGGTTTTCTTTTACTTTGTTGGGGGTATATGTTAGTACCCGTTTTCTGTTTCTTTTACTTTACTTTTCCGCTGTTGTACTCGTGTTTGGTTTTGTCAACTTATACTGCGGTATAGTTGTACTTTTGTGAGCCATGGAGGCCTTGTGCTTTGCGGTTGTCGTAAGTCATACCGGTACGCAGTTGTTTTATCATCGTCTCGCTTTTGTGTATTCCAGACGGTTGTTCCAGCCCTATAGGCTGTGGTACAGCCAGCTGAGGTGGTCGTAGAGGTTAGGGTTCAGTATTGTCCGTCGATCAAGGGAGCGGCCGTTCGGTCAGTATCGGACCGGCAGCTCCTTGGGGCGTGACAGGAGAGGACGACGGGTGGCCAGGGGCGGATTTACATGGGGGCCCAGGAGGGCCACGACCCCCTCCCCCCCCAATTTTTAATAATATTATTTTTATATAAATTTTTTATTTTTTTAGTATAACAATTTTTATTTTCTTAGTATATATATAATTTGACTCTTTCACAAGTCTATATTTGTAGTGGGTTTACTGATAGGTCAATTTTTTGTTTTAGCATACATCTAGGGTTTAAATCCCTTGGATGATTAAATTTTTTAAAAAATATTTTTTTATTTTTCAATTTTAACTCAATATACATTATCTTTGAAAGATTAGAGAAGATATTATTATAATAATTATTTTCTTGATTATTATTATAATAATTATTTACGTTGACTCCCTCGAACTTATAATCCTAGATCCGTCACTGTCGGTGGCGCTGGTTGCTTGGGCTTTGGTGGGCAAGGAGGCCGAGGGGCCTCCGAGGCGCACAGTGGGCTTTGGAAAGAGGAGGTTAGATGCTGTTGATCATCACCGCTGCTTCTCCTGAATTCATTAATGACCTCCTGTACCAACGAGTGAGAACAACAACAAGGAAGGAGATCAACACACAAATAAAGAGGAAACGAAGAAGAGGAAAGGCCTGTTGCATCCCAATTTCCCAAGTAGAGGAAAAGGAAGTAGAAACAGAGGAGTAAAATTAGGATTAAATATAAATGAGAAGGAAAAAAATGCATGAATAATTTAAAAAATAAAAAAGAAGAGTTTAATAAAGTTATAATTAAAAATAAATTAGAAATGCTATAAAAGGATGATTGATGCTTAAATTTCATACTAGCTTAAAAAAGAAATTTTACATATAATAGAGAATTTAATTGATATATTAAAATTTATAAGGGTTAAATTATAAAAATTTTAGTAAATGAAGCTAAGTTTTAATGAGTGAACTTAAGTGGTGAAAGTTTTAATGAGTGAAGTTAGATTTTAGTGAGTGAAATTAGACCATAATAAATGAAGTTGGATAATAAAAAGTTTAATGAATGAAGTTAGGTCGCAGGAAAAGATCATACTAGATAATAAGAAATTTTGAAAGAGTAATTATAAACAAATTTAATGAAGATTTTCTGTCGACCGAATGTTATTGACTGGACTATCGAATTTAGATAAACAATATCCATCTTCTTATCTGAAATAACCAAAGTAAAATTTTCCGTGCGGATTTCCTTATTTTTCAAATCCGCTCGCTCGAGTAAACAAGGATAATAAGCGCCAGCAACTCGTCACCGATCCGGTCCTGCAGCCCCAGCAGATCGTCAACCAGATCGGCGTCATCACCGCCCACTCCCTCCCTCCGCCTCTGTGTTTCGCCGTGAGCTTCTCCCATTTGTGTCACCCCTACTGACCTTCTTCGCCCTGACCAGGTCACCCTTCCTCATCAATGCTACCACTAATTCGCCTACAAGGCTGATCCCAAAAGGATCGACCTAAACTACGCCCTATTCGAGCCCAACGCCGGTGTGGTGGACCCCGATTCTGGGCTCCGGTACCAGAACATGCTCCACGCGCAGGTGGACGCGGTGCGTGCTGCAATTGCCGCGGCCGGGGGAAGCAAGGGGGTGGAGGTGGTGGTGTCCGAAACCGGGTGGCCGAGCCCCAGAGACCCGAACGTGGCCGGGGCAACGGCAGAGAACATGAGGCGGTACAACGGGAACCTGATACGGCTGGTGGCGGCGGGGAAGGGCACCTTGTCATGCCCCGCGGCACCGCTCTAGGTCTATGTCTTCATTCTCTTCAACGAGAACCTCAAGCCCTGCCCTTCCATCGAGTGGCACTATGGCCTCTTCAAACCCGACGGCAAACCTGCCTACGATCTCTCGTCTCCTGCGAACTCATCTGCCTCCTCCGCAGATGGAATGACGAAATCGGCTCCGGCCCTAGTTGCCTCCTCCACTGGCTTACTTGCCTCCTCCACTGGCTTCTAAACCATCTCCGCATCAACGGTAACGGACAAATTCTAATTCTTCACATTATCATTTACTTTAATTTAAATTTTGATTTAGGGGATGAAGCAACTAAGTAATATGCAAATGCTGGCTTCGTTGGCGCCGGCCAAAGTCGTGGTTTTCTCAAACTTCATGTTAAATCCTTATGAGAAATTTAGGGGGCGTTTGGTTTATATTTTTCAGTCTGTTTTTTATTTTCATTTTCTGTAGAAAATACGGTTTTCTGGAAAACATGTTTGGTTTGCATTTTCCAACTTTGTTTTCCAGAAAAAAATATAATGTTTTCTGGAAAACTGGAGAATGAAAAAAAAATCATTTTCTAGAAAATTAGAAAATGCGATTTTCTGAAAAATGAAAATGAAAAATGGAAGAAACCAAATGCCCCCTTATTTTTGCATATTATATAACGACGATGAACATTTTTCCATATACTAGTTTAATTTGTAAGATACAAATTTAAACTTCCCCCATTTTCATGCCATTTAACTGTCCTTAAGGTTATTTATGTTGCCTTATACTTCATATATTTAGATTTGACCTTAATTTTTCTTAAAGACGATCCTTATAGAGAATGATAACGCTTGATGTTAGATACTTTTACTAATAGATGTTACAAACTAATGTAGGGCAATGAATATTCTTGTACCCATCATGTGTGGTATTTTTTTTTTGTTGTATATTTACTTATATGTTCTAGTTTTATGATGATGACTATGGTAACCTTGTATGTTCTAGTTTTTTTTAATGTTGTTGTGTCATTTGGTTATGTTTCAGGAAGAAATTAAGAAAAAATTGTTATCTCTCTCTCTTAACAGTTAACACTTTAACTTATAGTGTTAAAAAAATATTTGATGGACAATCCCCATTGGCCCTCAGAATCCATTTAAATTCTGCATTGTAGTTTAAATGACAGTTTCAGAAATCGATTCAAAAACAGTTCAGGCCCGAAGAATGAGGCCTCTTACAGAAACAGTTCGGACCTTATGCCATGAGTGTAGGTTTCTATTTCTTTTAATTCCAATAACAGAAAATTCCCTTCAGATTTTTCTGCAACACGTGATACGTCTCATCATTTCAAAGGAAAAGTAGAGAATCCATATTGTTAGATCTCTAGCATGAAATACAAAAAAAATAGTAAACACTTACACTGATCGGCGGGGAAGAAAAGTGGAGAAGTTGCCGTCGGCAAGAAGGTTACGGCACGAACACTTCTCGGCGATTCCACGAAACAAATCCCTCTGTTCTCTTCTCGTGATGAATCCTTCCCTCGTTGCTTGCGATGAACTTATCATTTGCACTTGGACGCTATTTATAAGAGGAGGGAGTCTTTTCCTCTACCTCCATCAATGGAGAAAGGTGAATGGAAGAGATACTCATTCCACCATTAATTGAGGAAGATGAAGGTGAAGGGATGCCCTTTCACCTACCCAATTCCAACATCTCCCACTCGTCCAAGTCAATCCATAGAGGTCATCTAGTCAAAAAAACCATGTAAGAACATTCAATTCACACTTCAGGAAAAATAATTCGTGCGATAGCAAGCACACTGAGCAATTACTGCTAAGAAAGTTGTTACACTTAGTTGCTCTATAGAATGAATATGAGACATTAATAACTTGCCTTTACCCCAGGTTAAATATTTACATCAATATGAACATCTCTAATCCCTCATTTGACTACTATGTCAAGAGCATGTTCAACATCTCTATTCAATATATTTATTCATAATCACATTTTAAGTACTCAACAAAAAATGTAACTGGTCGACCAGTGAATAAATATCATAAATGTAAATCAATTTTAATCTTCCTTTTAAACTAGAATCTATTCATTCTAATCAATTGCTTTCCTAGTTATGCTCCATAGATCGAATCATCCATAGTCGATAGGATATATACTAAAGTAGCAAACACTGATTAGAATTTCAAGTAGACAGCTAAATAGTCACTTAGGGTAAGATTGAGATTAACTTATAATCTCAAGGGTCTCACATAGTAGAGAAGCAGGGATCCATTCTCTTATTACCCTTATTGTCGTTATAGCACATGTGGTATGAATCACATGCTATGATGTTATTCTCTTTACCAAAAAAGAGTGCATGTTTTTCTCAAATATTTAACATCGTACAGATTTCGATCTAGACATATCTAATGTCTAATCCAAATTCAACTTATGAATTCTAATCTGACCTTTAACAGGTTTAGTAAATGGTGGGTGCATTTACTTCGATCATTACATAAATGATTTCATCTTGATACAAAAATCAAGGCGACATCAACTTACGAGTATGTCTCTATTTACAACTACATAAGCTATCTCATAAGTAATGGTCTTACTTCTATTTATACTCAACAAATAGAGACAATCGTCCATGTGAGTGGACCAATCTCAGCCTGCCAACATGCTCATCGAGACTTTTATCCAAATGTAACAAAAACATTTACACTGAATAGATCATTACATTTCATATATATAACAGTCTTTACAATGTGTTACATCTTGTGTAGTCCCAAAGACTTCACATATCCATGAAATGACTTTTTAGTCAATGACTTAGTAAAAGGATCTACAAGAATAACACGTTTAGGGATATACTCAAGAATTATCTTTTTCTTGTCAACAATATCCCTTATACTTGCCTTTACTGTGATATTTGAGATCCTTAGAAAAAGCTATAATAGCTTGATTATCACAGTACACTGTAACAGGACTCCCACTGTCGTCAGCAATCCTCAGATGAATCAAGAACCTTCTTAACCAGATAACTTCTTGTGCAACAACTGCACGAGTCACATACTTAGTGTCCATTATTGACAGCACTACACAAGCCTATTTCGACAGGGTTACACAAGCCTATTTCGACAGGGCTACACAAGCTTGTTTCTTGCTGTTCCATGAGATGACGCCACTATTTAGCAAGAAGGTATAGCTAGATGTGGACCTTGTCCAATATGCATCTATATAGCCCTTCTGGCTCAGCTTTGATCCTTTTCACTGCTTTCCAGTGTCTCGATCCTGGGTTTAACTGGAAACGACTAACTAAGCCAATAACATAGCTTATATCGGGATAAGTACACAACATAGTATACATCAAACTACCAATGACACTAACATATATTTTTTTCTTCATATCGGCTATCTCTTCAGGAGTCTTGGGAGACATACTTTTGCTCAGAACTACACCTTTAGTTGTAGGCGTTTGTTCAATGTTGCAATCCAACATATTGAAGTGTTATAGCATCTTAGTGATATAAGCTTCTTGGGACAAAAACCCAAATGTCGTTTTGATCGATCATGAATGATCTGCACTCCTAAGATGTATTCAGTTTCTCCCATATCTATTATGTCAAATTGTGATGAAAGTCAAAACTTGACTTCAATCACAAACTTTAGGTCACTTCCAGCTAATAGCATATCATCAACATATAATGATAAAATAACAAACTTTCCTTTATCCTTCCTTAGGTAAACGTAATGATCCTCATTGATCATTTCGAAACCATAAGACAAAATGACTTCATTGAATCTTATGTTCCATTGCCTTGACGCCTGCTTTAGCCCATACATAGACTTCTTAAGTCTACATAGTTTATTCTCTTGGCCCTCAGCTATATAACCTTTTGGTTGAGTCATATAGATTTCTTCGTCAAGATTACCATTAAGGAAAAGTCGTCTTTACATCCATTTGATGTAATTCGAAGTCAAAACATGTTACTATAGCTAGGATGACTCGTATTGACACAAACTTCACAACTGGGGAGAATGTCTCTTCAAAATCAATACCCTACATTTGGGTATATCCTTTTACAACCGAACGAGCTTTGTATCGATTAATCGACCCATTCACTTTCCTCTTAATTTTGAGAATCCACTTATTCCCAGTAACCCTTCGGCCCGGAGGAAGATCGACTAAATCCCAAACTTAATTCTTTCTCATGGACTCCATTTCTTCATCCATTGCAACTTTCCATTTCTCCTTAACTGAGCATTTCAATGCGTCCTCAACCGTTCGAGGTTCTTCATCATCAACTGGGAGAATCATTAATGTCTTATTCTCAATGTCAAATCTTCTCCGAGGAATAATCTAACGATTACTTTTTCGCATGTTAGACTGTTGAGAAACTAACTCTTTTATAGGCCATTTACTCTCACTAGGTTGACTAAATTCATGTATCCCCTGTGATTCCTGATTCGTTGATAGAGGAACAGTATCCTCCTCTATTGCAATTAGAGGAGTTAATTTATCAACTTCACCTCTTGTTGGGAATTCAGTTTCGAGAAAAGTGACATCTCTTGACTCTATTTCAGAGATGGTTCCATCTTGTTTCTCACCAATAAAAATATAACCCATAGAGGTATCAGAATATCTTACAAAGATACACTTTCTACCCATGGATCATAATTTTCCATATTTGTGAGTCTTGTCATGAATATAAGCAGCTGACCCCCATGGTCTCAGATTACTTAAATCTGATTTTCTGTCTGTCCAAAGTTTATATGGAGTAGATGGAACAGATTTAGAAGACACCCGGTTAAGTATGTAGGTTGCTGCCAATAATGCATCTCCCCAATAGTAAATAGACAAATTAGCTTGAGTCATCATCGACCTAACCATTTCAAGAAGAGTTTGATTTTTTTCTTTCAACAACTCCATTTTGCTGTGGAGTCCCAGGGATAGTTAACAGTCTAATAATCCCTTTCTTATTACATATTGCCTTGAACTGATCAGACAAATATTCACTTCCACGGTCAGTGCGAAAGGTTTTAACCTTATGTTCCAATTGATTCTCAACTTCGTTCAATTAACGATTAAACCAATCTAATGCTTCAGATTTATGAGAAATCAAATACACATGACCAAAACGCATGAAGTCATCAATAAATGTAATGAAATAAGAACTTCTATGTCTAGCCTTCATGTTCATCGGACCACAAATATCTGAATGAATCAATTGCAATGGTGATTCAGCCCTAATAGCCTTACCAAATGATTTCCTAGTTGCTTTTCCAACAAGACAATGCTCACATATAAACAAGTCAACTTTAGCACGAGTGCCGAGCAGACGCTCTCTTGCTAATCTATTCATTCTTTCTTGTCCTATATGTCCCAGTCTAGCACGCTAAACTTCATCATTAACATAAGCATCGCTAGTAAGAGCAATATTTGAAAAACAATCATTATTTCCACAATTAACATCTGGTTCTACATCAAGAACCATGAAATCGTTTGATACATAACCATATCCAATTAACACAGAGTTAATTTTAAATTCCACACAACGACTATAAAAGTTCAAACAGTAACCCAATTCAAGAAGACAATTAACAGAAACCAGATTCTGTCAAATCTCAGGAGCATACAGGACATCATGCAAAAACAAGGTATGCCCACCACGAAGGTTGAGTTTATACGTGTCAATTCCTTTGACTTCAATTCTTGCATTGTTTCCCACGTATATCCACTTATTACCAGCTGGTACCCGACGGCACTCCACGTATGTAGCTCGATCACGAGCTACATGGTTCGTTGCTCCTGAATCTATAATCCACAAAGGATAAGAATCAGCTAACAACACTGAACTAGCAACATAAAGCTCATGAAAAGAAGACAAACATGGATTTACCTTTTTTGGCTCAGTACATTCTCGAGCAAAGTAGCCCTTCTTGTCACAATTGTAGCAAGTTAGCTTGCTTTTAGGTTTCTTTCCATACTTCTTTCCTTTCTTGATTGGGTCTTGCACAGTAGTAGCACCAGCTGCTTTTTCCCTTACCCGTTCCTTTCTTGAACCATCTTTTCTTATTCTTCAATCCAGAACCTTCAGCTACAAAAGCTTGTTCAGAAATCCTCGCGGATTTTATTCTCTTCGCCTCCAGTTCAATATGGCGTGAGACATCAACGAAAGTCTTGATACTCTCACTGTGAGTAAGATTATGTTTCATTGTTTCCCAAGAATTAGGAAATGAACGAATAGCTGCCTGAACCTGTTGTTCATCGGTCAACTCATGACCAGCAGCCTTTAGCTCCCGAATCATATTCCCCATTTCTCTTAGATGTTAGGCCATGGTTACATTCGGGCGCTTTTTACAACTGTCAAACTTGATTGTCAGTTGGCGAAGCTTGCTTATACTAACTTCACTGCATTTCTCTCTAAGGGCTACCTAAACGGCATGAGCAGATGATAATGACTCATACTCAAATACCAGATCGTCTACCATTGAACTAATCAATATGCCCTTAGTAGTGAAGCCTTTTTCTTCCATGCCCTATAGGCATCAAGATCAAGTTATGTTGTGTTATTGAACCATTAACAGGTTCTTCCATGAACTGATTCACAGTCTCTAGAACTTCTTATTCCTCAAGAACATATTGTATCTTAAGATGCCATATTTTATAGTTATCCCCGTATAATCTCTCTCCCTTATTCAGTTCAGCTATGATGTTCTTAGTTGTCATGATCTTATCATAAATAAACACATTATTTATTGGCTCGGTGTAATTTATATGCATGTAATTTATGATTGACTCATTGTAAATTAGAATTAGTTTACAAAATCAAGTGGTAACTACGTTTCCACTCATCATTCGTATAGTCCAATCTAATCAACATTGATCAATTCTATTACACACATCCCATCAAACGAACTAATTATTTGTATTAATGAACTAATCATTATATAAACTAATCATTATATAAACTAATCATTAAATGAACTAATCATTTGTAAGAATGCACTAATCATTTATAAGAATGAACTAATCATTTGTAAGAATGAACTTATCATTAAATGAACTAATTATTTGTAAGAATTTGTTAACATATAACATGATTTTTTTCATAAAATAACACTGTTTGTACATACCAACAGTCTATACCACATGACTTTCATAAACTAAATGGGCCAATACTGTTCGTACATAACAACAATAATAATAACAAAACTTTAACAAATTAAATTAGCTAATATCACTGTCACTAGGACAAAGACTAGTGCAGTTGTTAACATAATTCATTTTATTTTAGACTTTGCTTTATCTCCTCAATCGCCTCTCTCAGCTCATTCTGTCACACATCGAGACAGGTCATCGTGTATATCATCCTTGGCATGTGGATTTAAAAAATAATTTTGTCAGTACCAAACTGGCAATCTAGTAACAAAACTAGTTCATTTCAATCACATATATGCATAGAATAAACACACAGAATCATAAGCAAATAAGAAAAATAAATTTTCTTTATTTGAAGAACTCCAGTTAACTAATACACTAGACCGGTCGATTTGGAAATTAGATCTCAAGTATTAGCTTATTCCTTTGTCCTCATTAGAATTGATCTAATTGAATATCTTGTTATTGTTTAATTTTAAGCTCATTTAAGTTTAAGTCAAACTTATTGATCAAACCAATTAGACTGGTTATAATTTAGACCAAACTGGTCTGGTTAAACCAGCCAATGGTATAAACCAGACCCAACCTGTTTGGACCGAATTGATCTGGTTAAACCAACAAATGGTTTGAACTAAACCCGGTCTGATTGGACCAATCTAATCTGATTAAACCAACTAATAGTAATCAAGTCTAATTAGATAGATTAGTTCAAATTAATTGAACCAAATCTAAAAGAAATTATCGTTACAGCTCAGTAGTATAGCCTTAGCCTTCTTTACGAGGTCTCCATCCTTAATGACGGCTTTCCTTTCCTTCCATTTTTTTAATTTGATTTACTTAAATCAAACTTTTCCTCATCTTAATCGATTCAAGACTGTTTTAATCGATCAGATCTGTTTTCAATCGATTACGCATGTTTCAATCGATTAAACTATAATTTTAATCAATTAAAATATTTTCTGTGGTCGCAACGAATGCGAGTTATCGGCAGATTCAGTTTGATCGCTAGTGCTTTCCAGCAACAGAAGTCACCTGTCACAATAGCCAACCCCAGCAACAACCATCGCCGTGATTTCTTCTCCGTGACTTACACGGTCGCTGGGCCAGCGAGGTGAACAGAGAGAAACCGCAGAAAAGAACAGTCGCGTGATCGAGTGAGCATATATGATTTCGAAAATTTCATGCGTTTACAAATATAACTTGCTCTGATACCATTGTTAGATCTCTAGCATGAAATACAAAAAAACAGTAAACACTTACAGTGATCGGCGGGGAAGAAAAGTGGAGAAGTTGCCGTCGGCAAGAAGGTTACGGCACGAACACTTCTCGGCGATTCCACGAATCAAATCCCTCTGTTCTCTTCTCGTGATGAATCCTTTCCTCGTTACTTGCGATGAACTTATCATCTTGCACTTGGACGCTATTTATGAAAGGAGGGAGTCTTTTCCTCTACCTCCATCAATGGAGGAAGGTGAATGGGTATTTCTTCCCATTCCACCATTAATTGAGGAAGATGAAGGTGAAGGGATGCCCTTTCACCTACCCAATTCCAACACATGTCACCGCCTAACTTCTTCAGATCTCCAACAGAAAGTTTCAGAAACCAGCTTATTTCTGGAATTCAATTTTTTTCAGACCCAGTGTCAGAACTTGATGTCAGGTAATCTCAGCTTGTCTCACGAAGGATTCAACTTAGGAAGGGGTAATATTTGATACATGCTAATAGAAAAAAAAAATGATGAATCAGGCAGCAGACAAATTGAACCTGGGGTGACCGGCCCGGCTCGGCCCCACGGAAGTTTCCCACCGATCACCAGGGTAAATCGGGAAGCACTCGCGGTGGCCAGTCTAGAAGCCTAGCGTCCAGGGTTCGCGCTCCATTTGGAGGAAAAATTCCTGCAAAATGCACCGTAGCTAGGGATCGAACCGCGGATGCCTGGGTTAACAACTAGTGACCTTACCGCTGCACCATAGCCTCGGGGGCGATACTATGCTAATAGAAGTTTAACTTGAGGTTGTTGTTGGTGAAAAATTCCGTAAATAATTGGCACAGGGACTTCAAATGTATTCTGGAACTCGAAATTCTGTCTCTGGCAGTAGATTTTTTTAGTCTCTTTTTTTTCACTACTATATCAGATATAGTTGCTGAATCCTACATCTCTCAAACTCAATTTTCTCACTCATGCGACAGGAGCTTGACTGTAACTTCTAGTTCAGTAACTTAACCTCACTAATTCGAAATTCCAGTTCATGCATTTTCAGAAATCAAGCATCAGTTAGAAGATTAGTTTCTGAAGGCTTGCAACCTCAGTTGAATCCATAGGCCCTTCTTCCCTTCCCAATTCTCTTCTTCAAGTCATCCTTCCTCGTTTATCTTCATCATTCTTCTCTATTTTTTTAAACCATTGCACTCTCTGATTTCAGCACTGAAATGAGGCTACAAAGAAAATATCACACTTTACATCCATCTTACTTACATGCTCAGATCATGATCAGATGTTGAAGAGGTTGGAACATCAAAAAGTAGTGGGAAATCAAGTGCTCCACTTGGAATCTTACTGATCAGAAGTTTATAATCAGAACTTGGCACACAAGAAGCAGAGATTGATACATCAAGTGCAGAGCTCTTTTCTACCCATTCCCCAAAGCTGTCAACTCTATCTTTAACTAGTTTTCGGCAACATCCAGAGAAAACCACATAGAGATGCAACTCTCTCATCAGCTAAGATAATCTTATTAGAGCAAACCACAGATATTCATTACTCATCAACCAACTCAAAAACAAATTCAGTTTCTGAAATTTCCCACAGCTCCTTCCTATAATATATCAGATTTGCTGATTTGTTATTCAGCTTCTCCATTAACCTGATTTAGAACTCAACACTTGGAAATGATTCCAAATTGAAAATTTTCAACCAAACTGATATAAGAGATCTCGATGAAAATTCTACCTCGAAGACTGCTCAACATCATTAAATTTCCAACAATACGACCCCCGAATTGATTCCACAATTTCATAATTCCAATCAATTTGTAATAAGACCACCTCGATGTATTCAAAACATATGCATCTCTTCCCCCACACTCAGAATTTTGGACATCCTAACTCATCAAGAAAATCAGACAAAACTCTCAATGGAATGAAAGCAAAGCAAGGTCAAAAGACAAAAACTCTCAATGGAATGAAAGCAAAGCAAGGTCAAAAGACAGTTTTATTGAGTGAGTTATTCAACTAGAATTTGGAAGGAAAGAATTTAAAGGACAGGAAAAGAAATATTCATCATCATGTTTATGCACACATATGCTATTGTGTTTTCAAAAAAAACCAAGTTCTAGAGTTCAATTATCATAAGTGCATATCACACAAAAAGATAATAGGAAAAAAAAAGAATTAATGAGGTTGGATAACGTCGAACCTCGAGTAATCGGTCTGACCATACGGAAGTTTTTACCGACCGCTAAGGTAAATCGAGAAGCATTTGCGGCGGGCAGTCCAAAAGCCTAGTGTTCCAGGGTTCGCGCCCTATTTGGAAGAAAAAATTCTTGCAAAATACATCGTAGTTGGGGATCGAACCACGGATGCCTGAGATGACAACTCGTCGGATAGTCGTCCTTCCGCTGCACCATAGTCCCGGAGGAAAAAAAAAAGAAAAAAAAAAGAAGAAAATAAGGAATAGGCATATAGTAGTCCTCACTAGATACTTTTTGGCAATCAATCACAATTAGTCAAAATAGAATCCACCACCATAGTAACCAATAGCATGCAAGTAGACCATTAATCATGTCAAATGAGCTAGAACTTGATGGTTTAAAAAAATTTTACGAATCTCAAAGTATTATTAAGAAACACATATGGAGAATTTTATTCAAAATCAAATGCTATGTAACCCAAACAAAATGCAACGTATGAAAGTAAAATATAGAAGAAAAGTGTAAATGTAAAGAAAAATATAAAGTAAAAAAAAAAGCAAAGAACGAATTTCTTTTTATTCCAGGCAGCTGTAGGAGATTAAGAAGTAAGATCCACACCGATAGTGTGGTAGTCCATCTTGGTGGTCGGAGACTGTTTAGATGCAAAATCCACTATGGAAGTAGACTGCTAAAAATTGACTTGAATACCTCTACTCCTACGATGTGCTATTGAAAAATTCTTCTTAGAGGCCGGAGGCAGTTTAGTTGGAGTTCCCACTCTAGAAACTTGATTTTTGTTGGACCTACAAGGTTAAGAAAAGAGAGCACCTTCCGCATGCATGTGGGATAAGAAACAAATGAAAAAACATATATCCTTGTATATAATGTATCAAGACATGCATCACATATAATAAAATCAACCTTAGATACCTTATGAGATTTTTTGAAAAATTAAGAGAAATATTCACCTTGTCGTTATGAAAAGTACCTGAAGGTTCAAGAATAGTAGCTGTGACCTCCTCCTGGTCAGGTAATGACTCTAACTCTAGCTTAGACTCTAATAAATGTACAAAACTTAGCGGGAGATTGTCGGGGACTAATCCACCGACGGATTGAGGGGTCATCCATCTCAAGGACACGCCATGGAGTAGGAGTAAGCAATCTCCGAACCACATTAAACGGTTTGTCTCTTCTTGTTAGTTTTTAGTTAATTGTATTTCTGCTTGCGTACACTAACGTTGTAGGAAGAGAACCAAATGATTAGAGGGAAACACCTATTCACCCCCTCTAGACAGGCCTCTGATCTCCAACAATTGGTATCAGAGTGCAAGGTCGCCCTTCAACGGGCTAACCACCAAGAAGAGCAATTTTCATCAAAATAGTCGACTCACACATTCAATCACCAAAATTTGAAGAAGAATTTGTTGGAGCAATCTATAATCCGTGGGATCATATGTTTTGATGTTTGGGCAAAGATTTTAATGTGTTTGATATGTGTATTTGAGTGTGCAGGTTCTGCAGGATACACATAGACTCGGCTTGATGGCTTCGGATCTGGTGAAGGATGGAGGAGCATCCGAGGGATTGTGGACAAGATAACAACGATGAGCCGAGGAAAGCGCACATCGAGGCATACGCGAAGGATGTCATATAGAGATAAGTCGCGGGCTTGTATGCATCCGAGAGACGAGAGCCAAAGTCGAAGAAAGCTTGAAGGTAACAGGTCAAGGCTTCAAGAAGAGTCAAGAGAGTCATGAGGGTCCAAGTGCGAGTGAAATGTACTCAAAAAGGAAAACCCTAGGTTTAGGATTTGGGCAGTCAACTGGTGTGGGATCAGTCGACTGATAGAGGTCACAGAAAGATCAGTCGACTGATCTTCTGTGCAGTCAACTAGTGTCGGTTGGGAATTCGAATGATGGGTTGTAACGTTTGAATTCGGTTGGATCAATCGACTAGTGTTAGAACAAGTCGACTGGTAATGGTTAGTTCAGCCACGAGCTCTATTTAAGGGAGCTCAGTTTAGCTAGCTAGGGTTGACAAAATTGGTCTTGGTTAAAGGCCAATTAATAGTCTAAATGCTCAGGAGTTGTTGCGAGATTGTGGCGAGGTTTCTCCACCTACAAGGAGCGACACGAGCTAGCCAGAGGCCTTCTGAGGACTCATCCACCGACGGATCGGGATCGTCCACCTTACGGGCTATCGTGGAGTACCCACAAGGGGCGACACGAGCTAGCTGGAGGCTTTCTAGGGAATCATCCACCGATGGATGGGGATCATCCACCTTATGAACTGCCGTAGAGTAAGATCCTTATCTCCGAATCACGTTAAAGGTTTGGTATTAGCGTTTGTTCTTTGTTAGTTTAGTTTAATTATATTTCTGCATTGTACAACTAACTACGTAGCAAGAACTAGCAATTGGGGCGAAAAGCTATCCCCGCTCCCCTCTATCATGTCCGATCAGTCCCAACAGAATTCTCTTAGTGGAAGAAAAAGAATGGGGATATTTTTCAATACTGATTTTGATATAATATTAATTATGGAAAATGATTTTGAAGTGCCTAGGGATCAAGACAATATACCACTTGAAAAGATAAGATGGAGCAAGAAGTAAAAAAATGATCATTTAACAAATTCAAAGGCAATGTATCATCTTCAAAGTGTGCTTCCTCAACAAGAGATAACGAGGATCGAAAATTACACAAGTGCCAAGGATTTATGGGAAAGGCTAGTAGAGCTTCATGAATGCACATCGGAAACAAAGTTGGCAAAAAGAGATCTTTTCCGAACTCAACTCAATAATACCAAACTTGAAAATGGAGAAAAGGTATCTTCACTTCATGCTAAATTTAAAGAAATATTAAGTAGATTAACAAGTGTAGGTGAGCAACTCTTCAACCGTGATATCATGATGAAAGCTATCAATGCTTTCCAAAGAACATCAAATTGGAGCTCAATTGTAGACTCATTTTACATCTCCAAAGATCTAGAGAAGTGCTCTCTAGATGAATTCTTCTCAACTATGGAGTTCCATGAAACTCGGATTGAAAGATTGGGTGGAGAAGTTTACAAACAAAAAGTAGTCGTTGTGGCAAACAAGGGAAAGGGAAAGAAAAAGAAGGTTTCATCCTCATCATCCTCCGATTTAGAAGAATCAAGCGCCTCAATGGATAGTGGTGAAGAGACATATACGGTAAGAAAAATGAGAAGGGCTTTTAAATATTTTTCATCTAACAAATTTCATGGTAGAAAAAGCTCAAGAGGCAAAAGTAGAACAAGAAAGATTATATGCTATAATTGTCAAGAAAAAGGATACATAAGGGATGCATGTCCTTGTTGAGGCAATCGGCCCAAGAATGATCGGGAAAATCATGGTTTTGATGTGTGTGCAAATATGTTTAAGGTTAGCGTGTTGGTTGTATTTGATATGTGTGATCAAGTTTGCAGGACTTGGAGAATCACACTTGGAAAACATATCCGAGGAACGAGAGCCGAGGGAGGAGAGCTCCAAGGGCAAGGCGGGAAGTGGACTTCAAGAGCACACGTGAAGGATGGCATGGAGGCAAGCCGAGGGAAGGCTTGTATGCGCATCCGAGGGACGATAGCCAGAAGAAGATGACTTCAAGGGGCGAGCCAAAGGAGCATACCTGAAGGCGTACGTGAAGGAGAGTGTTTGGAAAAGTTGTAAGTGAGTTGAGAGGCAGGACAGTCGACTGGTCAGATGGCAGTCGACTGCCAAAACTCACAGAGAGTTTAAAGTCACGGACCAGTCGACTGCCCCAGGGGCAGTCGACTGGTAACCACGAAAAAACTAGCCGTTGGCTAGCATTTAAGGCTAGGCCAGTCGACTGCCAAATGGGCAGTCGACTGGTGCGGGTTGGACAGCTTGCGAAGCTGTCCTTTACTCAAATAAAAGGAGGACTATTTGGCTCAAGCATGGAACGGTTCGTGTGTAACGAAGTGCTGCTAGTGCCAAGAGTCCTCAGCCCTTCCTCTAGTGATTACTTGCATCTTGTAAAGAGGAAGAGCACAAGATTGTAAAGGTTTTCTCCACCTTGAAGGAGGGTTTTATAGTGGAGGTGGTGAACTCGTGCGGATCCTTGGATTAGTCACCCTTAGGGGTGGATACCAAGTAAAACACTATGAGTTAGCATTGATTTATTCTATATCTTGTGGTGTGCTAACCATCTTGTAGAGAAAAGCCGAGCCATCGATCCTAACAGTTGGTATCAGAGCGCAAGGACGCCTTCAACGAACTAACCGCCAAGAAGAGCAATCATTTAAATGGCCAGCTCGCATATTCAACCACCGAAATTCGAGGGAGAATTTTCATGGTGGAGGAAGAGAATGGAGGTATTTTTCAACACTGACTTTGATATTATGCTAATCATGGAGAATGATTTTGAGATACCTAGGGATCAAGAAAACAAGATTCTTGAGAAAGTAAGGTGGAGCAAAAAGCAAAAGGATGATCACTTAGCAAACTCAAAAGCCTTGCATCATCTACTCAGTGTTCTTCCTCAACAAGAAGTAACAAGAATTGGAATATACTCAAGTGCCAAGGACTTATGGGACAAGTTGGTGGAACTTCATGAAGGCACTTCGGAGGCGAAGATGGCAAAAGGGATCTTCTTCGGTCCCAACTAAATAATATCAAGCTTGATAAAGGAGAGAAGGTAACGAGTTTACATGCTAGATTTAAAAAAATTCTCATTGGGCTAACAAGTGTAGGAGAGCAATTACCCAACCGAGACATCTTGATGAAAGCAATCAATGCCTTCCCAAGAACATCAACATGGAGCTCAATGGTGGATTCGTACTACATCTCAAAGGACCTAGAGAAAACGTCTCTAGAGGAGTTTTTCTCAACCATGGAGCTACATGAAACAAGAGTTGGAGGAGCAATCGAAGAATCATACTACAAGCCAAAGAGTATAGCCCTTGTGGCAAACAAGGGAAAAGGTAAGAAGAAGGAGATCTCATCATCCGATTCGGAGGAATCAAGTGCTTCCATGGGTAGTGATGCGGAAGCCTACATGGTAAGAAAGGTAAGAAAAGCATTTAAACAATTTTCCACTAACAAATCTCATGGTAGGAAAGAATCGAGGAGCAAACATAAACCAAGAAAGATTATTTGCTACAACTGCCAAGGAGAAGGCCACATGAGAGATGAGTGCCCTCTCTTGAAAAAGAAGGAAGAAAAGAAGAAGGAAGGAAAGAAGAAATCAAAAGAGAAGGAGAAGAAGGTTCAAAACTTGAAGGCTACATGGGATGATCCATCTTCATCGGATGAGGAGCCTTTTGTTTCCCATTTTGCACTAATGGGAATTGATGATCTTGCCTCCACGGCATCCGAGTTTGAAGAGGAGAAAAGCTCAAGTGAAGACGAAGGGAGCTCTAGTGAAGGGGGAGGCTCCACCTCGGAATCGGACTTCTCGGTAAGTGAGGTACACAACTTACCCACTTCCATTCTTGCAAAAATAATTTCAAGCACTAGTGATGACTTAGTAGATGCTAAAAAGAAGATCAAGTGCCTAAAAAGGGAAAATTGCATGTTAAAGGATAGATTAGCATCAATGGAGATTAAGGACAATTAGCATGCTTCTTCTTCTAACACAAATGACTCATTTTTAGAAGAAGAAAATAAGGATTTAAGGGAAAAGGTAGATAGTCTTACCCAAGTACTTAGGAAGTTTGAAGTTGGCTCAAAAACATTAGATATGATAATTGGGAGCCAAAGAGCAAGCTTTAGGAAAGAAGGATTAGGCTTTGGAAAGTCTAGCAATGAGAAAACCTATCGTTGTTTAATTGCTAGAGGCCAAGCAAAGACCAAGACCCTCAGTAAGAAATGGATCCCCAAAGAGTACTTGGTTAACCCAATTAGGAAGCATTACTATTAGGTACCAAAATCAATCCTCAATGGTTAGAGGATTTGGGATAAGTCAACCATGCTATAAGAATTTCAAATTTTTGAAATTTGGTTGACTTAAGACATTGAGGGGGAGTTTGTGGCCCATGGTAGAAATTCATGATGAATTAGGGCAAAAATAAGGCTTACCTTGAAAACATCTCATATTACTTAGTTTATGATTGTATGCTTGCATATGGGATGTTAGGATGATACATTGGTTCACTTGTGCTTATGGCATAGTGTTGAATCATTAAATGTATCTAAATCATTGAAAATAGACCAATCATGGGGAAGACATGTGTTTAATTAATGGATACATTGCCCAAAGATCATGGTTGGACATTTTAAGTATTTGAAAACCATTTCATGTTTTATGTGTGTTCGCATAAGCTTGAAACATGTATAAGTTCACAATTAGATTGAAAACTTGATACAAAATGTAGTGGTTTTCAAAGCTTTTGGATTTTTATCAAAAGTCATGCATGTTTGAAATTTTATATGGTTTAATATTTTTTCCTGATAGAGTATAACATTTCAAACATGTATGCAAAATTATACAAATTTTGAAATTTTCTGGAATTTTCTGGGAGTTTCTGAAATTCGGCAGAAAAGCTGAAATGAGTTACTGATAGCGTATCAGTCGACTGCCCAAATGGCAGTCGACTGGCACGCAAGCTTTCAGCCACTGTGAGAAATTTCAGAAATTGCAAATTCTCACATTTGATGCCATAGGTTAGTATTGCTGTAGGCAATCACTTTTGATGGTGTCAAAGGCAGAGAATGGGTGGTTTAAGTTAAATTTTTGACTTAAGTTTGGATTATGAGGAAGAATTGGAAATAGGAAAAGACATGGGTTAAGGGGGAGGTTTCTCTTGCTTTTATTATGTCTTATTTTTTTTCCTACTGTTATTTACTGTTGACTGGTATTATTTATTCCCTAACTTAAACTTATTGTCACACATCAAAAAGGGGGAGATTGTTGAGGCAATCGGCCCAAGAATGATCGGGAAGATCATGGTTTTGATGTGTATGCAAATATGTTTAAGGTTAGGGTGTTGGTTGTATTTGATATGTGTGATCAAGTTTCCAGGACTTGGAGAATCGCACTTGGAAACATATCCGAGGAACGAGAGCCGAGGAGGAGAGCTCCAAGGGCAAGCCGGGAAGTGGACTTCAAGAGCACACGTAAAGGATGACATGGAGGCAAGCCGAGGGAAGGCTTGTATGCACATCCGAGGGACGATAGCCAGAAGAAGATGACTTCAAGGGACGAGCCAAGGGAGCATACCTGAAGGCGTACGTGAATGAGAGTGTTTGGAGAAGTTGTAAGTGAGTTGAGAGGCAGGGCAGTCGACTGGTCAGATGGCAGTCGACTGCCAAAACTCACAGAGAGTTTACAGTCTCGGACCAGTCGACTGCCCCAGGGGCAGTCGACTGGTAACCCCGAAAAAACTAGCCGTTGACTAGCATTTAATGCTAGACCAGTCGACTGCCAAATGGGCAGTCGACTGGTGCGGGTTGGACAGCTTGCGAAGCTGTCCTTTACTCATATAAAAGGAGGACTATTTGGCTCAAGCATGGAACGGTTCGTGTGTAACGAAGTGCTGCTAGTGCCAAGAGTCCTCAGCCCTTCCTCTAGTGATTACTTGCATCTTGTAAAGAGGAAGAGCACAAGATTGTAAAGGTTTTCTCCACCTTGAAGGAGTGTTTCATAGTGGAGGTGGTGAACTCGTGCGGATCCTTGGATTAGTCACCCTTAGGGGTGGATACAAAGTAAAACACTATGAGTTAGCATTGATTTATTCTATATCTTGTGGTGTGCTAACCATCTTGTAGAGAAAAGCCGAGCCATCGATCCTAACAGTTGGTATCAGAGCGAAAGGACGCCTTCAACGGACTAACCGCCAAGAAGAGCAATCATTGAAATGGCCGGCTCGCATATTCAACCACAGAAATTCGAGGGAGAATTTTCATGGTGGAAGAAGAGAATGGAGGTATTTTTCAACACTGACTTTGATATTATGCTAATCATGGAGAATGGTTTTGAGATACCTAGGGATCAAGAAAACAAGATTCTTGATAAAGTAAGGTGGAGCAAAAAGCAAAAGGATGATCACTTAGCAAACTCAAAAGTCTTGCATCATCTACTCAGTGTTCTTCCTCAACAAGAAGTAACAAGAATTGGAAACTACTCAAGTGCCAAGGACTTAAGGGACAAGTTGGTGGAACTTCATGAAGGCACTTCGGAGGCGAAGATGGCAAAATGGGATCTTCTTCGGTCCCAACTAAATAATATCAAGCTTGATAAAGGAGAGAAGGTAACGAGTTTACATGTTAGATTTAAAAAAATTCTCATTGGGCTAACAAGTGTAGGAGAGCAATTACCCAACCGAGACATCTTGATGAAAGCAATCAATGCCTTCCCAAGAACATCAACATGGAGCTCAATGGTGGATTCGTACTACATCTCAAAGGACCTAGAGAAAACGTCTCTAGAGGAGTTTTTTTCAACCATGGAGCTACATGAAACAAGAGTTGGAGGAGCAATCGAAGAATCATACTACAAGCCAAAGAGTATAGCCCTTGTGGCAAACAAGGGAAAAGGTAAGAAGAAGGAGATCTCATCATCCGATTCGGAGGAATCAAGTGCTTCCATGGGTAGTGATGCGGAAGCCTACATTGTAAGAAAGGTAAGAAAAGCATTTAAACAATTTTCCACTAACAAATCTCATGGTAGGAAAGAATCGAGGAGCAAACATAAACCAAGAAAGATTATTTGCTACAACTGCCAAGGAGAAGGCCACATGAGAGATGAGTGCCCTCTCTTGAAAAAGAAGGAAGAAAAGAAGAAGGAAGGAAAGAAGAAATCAAAAGAGAAGGAGAAGAAGGTTCAAAACTTGAAGGCTACATGGGATGATCCATCTTCATCGGATGAGGAGCCTTTTGTTTCCCATTTTGCACTAATGGGAATTGATGATCTTGCCTCCACGGCATCCGAGTTTGAAGAGGAGAAAAGCTCAAGTGAAGACGAAGGGAGCTCTAGTGAAGGGGGAGGCTCCACCTGGAATCGGACTTCTGGGTAAGTGAGGTACACAACTTACCCACTTCCATTCTTGCAAAATAATTCAAGCACTAGTGATGACTTAGTAGATGCTAAAAAGAAGATCAAGTGCCTAAAAAGGGAAAATTGCATGTTAAAGGATAGATTAGCATCAATGGAGATTAAGGACAATTAGCATGCTTCTTCTTCTAACACAAATGACTCATTTTTAGAAGAAGAAAATAAGGATTTAAGGGAAAAGGTAGATAGTCTTACCCAAGTACTTAGGAAGTTTGAAGTTGACTCAAAAACATTAGATATGATAATTGGGAGCCAAAGAGCAAGCTTTAGGAAAGAAGGATTAGGCTTTGGAAAGTCTAGCAATGAGAAAACCTATCGTTGTTTAATTGCTAGAGGCCAAGCAAAGACCAAGACCCTCAGTAAGAAATGGATCCCCAAAGAGTACTTGGTTAACCAAATTAGGAAGCATTACTATTGGGTACCAAAATCAATCCTCAATGGTTAGAGGATTTGGGATAAGTCAACCATGCTATAAGAATTTCAAATTTTTGAAATTTGGTTGACTTAAGACATTGAGGGGGAGTTTGTGGCCCATGGTAGAAATTCATGATGAATTAGGGCAAAAATAAAGCTTACCTTGAAAACATCTCATATTACTTAGTTTATGATTGTATGCTTGCATATGGGATGTTAGGATGATACATTGGTTCACTTGTGCTTATGGCATAGTGTTGAATCATTAAATGTATCTAAATCATTGAAAATAGACCAATCATGGGGAAGACATGTGTTTAATTAATGGATACATTGCCCAAAGATCATGGTTGGACATTTTAAGTATTTGAAAACCATTTCATGTTTTATGTGTGTTCGCATAAGCTTGAAACATGTATAAGTTCACAATTAGATTGAAAACTTGATACAAAATGTAGTGGTTTTCAAAGCTTTTGGATTTTTATCAAAAGTCATGCATGTTTGAAATTTTATATGGTTTAATATTTTTCCCTGATAGAGTATAACATTTCAAACATGTATGCAAAATTTTACAATTTTTGAAATTTTCTGGAATTTTCTGGGAGTTTCTGAAATTCGACAGAAAAGCTGAAATGAGTTACTGATAGCGTATCAGTCGACTGCCCAAATGGCAGTCGACTGGCACGCAAGCTTTCAGCTACTGTGAGAAATTTCAGAAATTGCAAATTCTCACATTTGATGCCATAGGTTAGTATTGCTGTAGGCAATCACTTTTGATGGTGTCAAAGGGAGAGAATGGGTGGTTTAAGTTAATTTTTGACTTAAGTTTGGATTATGAGGAAGAATTGGAAATAGGAAAAGACATGGGTTAAGGGGGAGGTTTCTCTTGCTTTTATTATGTCTTATTTTTTTTCCTACTGTTATTTACTGTTGACTGGTATTATTTATTCCCTAACTTAAACTTATTGTCACACATCAAAAAGGAGGAGATTGTTGAGGCAATCGGCCCAAGAATGATCGGGAAGATCATGGTTTTGATGTGTATGCAAATATGTTTAAGGTTAGGGTGTTGGTTGTATTTGATATGTGTGATCAAGTTTCCAGGACTTGGAGAATCGCACTTGGGAAACATATTCGAGGAACGAGAGCCGAGGGAGGAGAGCTCCAAGGGCAAGCCGGGAAGTGGACTTCAAGAGCACACGTGAAGGATGACATGGAGGCAAGCCGAGGGAAGGCTTGTATGCGCATCCGAGGGACGATAGCCAGAAGAAGATGACTTCAAGGGACGAGCCAAGGGAGCATACCTGAAGCCGTACGTGAAGGAGAGTGTTTGGAGAAGTTGTAAGTGAGTTGAGAGGTAGGGCAGTTGACTGGTCAGATGGCAGTCGACTGCCAAAACTCACAGAGAGTTTACTGTCTTGGACCAGTCGACTGCCCCAGGGGCAGTCGACTGGTAACCCCGAAAAAACTAGCCGTTGGCTAGCATTTAAGGCTAGGCCAGTCGACTGCCAAATGGGCAGTCGACTGGTGCGGGTTGGACAGCTTGCGAAGCTGTCCTTTACTCATATAAAAGGGGGACTATTTGGCTCAAGCATGGAATGGTTCGTGTGTAACGAAGTGCTGCTAGTGCCAAGAGTCCTCAGCCCTTCCTCTAGTGATTACTTGCATCTTGTAAAGAGGAAGAGCATAAGATTGTAAAGGTTTTCTCCACCTTGAAGGAGGGTTTCATAGTGGAGGTGGTGAACTCGTGCGGATCCTTGGATTAGTCACCGTTAGGGGTGGATACCAAGTAAAACACTGTGAGTTAGCATTGATTTATTCTATATCTTGTGGTGTGCTAACCATCTTGTAGAGAAAAGCCGAGCCATCGATCCTAACAGTCCTCTCTTAAAAAAAAGAAAGAAAAGAAGAAGGAAGAAAAGAAGAAATCAAGAGAAAAGGGGAAGAAAGTCAAAAACTTCCAAGCAACATGGGATGACTCATCATCATCAAAAGAAGAAGAAAATCATGTATCTCATTTTGCCTTAATGGGAATTGAAGACATAGCCTCCACGTCATTCGAAATTGAAGAATGAAAGAGCTCAAAGTGAAGATGAAGGGATCTCAAGTGGAGAGGCAGGTCAAATATCGGATTTGGACATCTCGGTAAGTGAGGATACAATCTACCCACTACCACCTTAGTTAAAATTATTTCTAGCACCAATGATGATCGATTTAAGGCTAGAAAGAAAATTAAATTTTTGAAAAATGAGATTTGCATGCTTAATGAAAAGTTAGAATCCATGGATAATGACATGCATATTTTTCTTCATCTAGTTCAAATGTTTCATATTTAGAAGAGGAAAATAGGAAATTATGAAAAAAGATAGATTACCTCTCAAAAGCCCTAAAAAAAATTTGAAATTAGCTCAAAGACCCTAAACATGATCATTGGGAGCACCAAAGGCCAAATATCAAAAAAAGGGATTAGGATACGATGAATCAAACAATGAAAAATCATATCATTATTTACTTGCTAGGGGTCAACCGAAAACTAAAACCCTAGATTGAAAATGGATCCCTAAGGAGTATTTAGTTAACCCAATTAGGAAGCATTTCTATTGGGTGCCAAAATCAATCTTCAAGCACTAGAGGATTTAGGGACAAGTTAACTGTGTGAGCTAAAATTTAATTTTTGAAAAATTGGTTGACTTGAGACCTTAAGGGGGAGTACTTAGCCAAATAAAATTCATGATCAAATGGGCTAAGTAGGGATTACCTTTATTACATATCACAATGACTTGATTTATGCCTTTATGCATGTGAGATGTTAGGATGATACAAATAATTCACTTGTGCCTATGGCGTTTTGATGAGTTATTAGATGTATTATTTTAATAATAATAGACCAACTATGGGGAAAGAAAATGTTTAATTAATGAGCATCTTGCCCATAGTCATAGTTAGATATTTTAAATATTTTGAAAACAACTTTATGTTTTACTTACTGTGGTATAGATTTGAAAAACATATGAATCCAAAATAAAGGCTTAAACTTGATATAAAATTGACTGTTTTTTAAAGTTTTTTAGTTTTAGTAAAAAATTCAAAAAACCTTTGACTTTTCATGAAAATATATTTTTCCTTATTGAAGAATAGTTCAAGAAATATATTTATAAAATTTCATGATTTTTTTGAATTTTCTAAAATTTTATATGCATTTCTGAAATTTAGCTCAGAAAGTTAAATTCAGATCAGATTTGTGTCAGTCAATTGGTGCAGAGGGCCAATCAACTTGGTCTTAGTGTTTCTTAGTGTGCGAAAATTCTTGGGGCTATTTCGAGGGGATTAGTCGACTGCATCAGGGTGTCAGTCGACTGGTTGCATATTTTTCAGATACTATTTTTTCAGAGTTTGAACATGATCAAAATTGATCACACTTGATGTCATAATATGTATGATTGTTTGGTATAATATTTTTGATTGTGTCAAAGGGGGAGAATAGAAGAGCTTAAGTTAGAAATTTATTTCTTCATGTGTTTGTGCAAATTTAAAAATTATGTGATAGAGCATAGGTTAAGGGGGAGCTTGACTGTTTTTATGTTTCCTGTTACTATGCTGTTAATTTTCAAATTGTTATTTATGCCCAACTTAAACATATTGTCATACATCAAAAAGAGGGAAATTGTTGGTGCAATAAGGCCAAGTTTGATCGATACGATCATAGTTTTGATGTGTGTGTCAATAAGTTTAAGTTAAGATTTCATATTGGTTTGATGTGTGTTTGAGTCATGCAAGACTTGGTGGAACACACATGAGGAGCTTGGCGCAGCCAACTGTGGGAGATTTTATCTTGGTGCTCGGGTCCTTGAGCCGGTGAAGGATGATGCATCCGAGGGACTGCTGGACAAGGAACAACGGAGTGGAGCCAAGGGAAGCAGACTTTAAGGCATACGTGAAGGATAGCATGGAGACAAGCCGTGGGCTCGTATGCATCTGAGGGACGAAAGCCAAAGGAAGAAGGCTTCAAAGGTCGGAGAGGATGAGTGTGAGTGTGTATTGAGAGCAGACAACTGGTAGGGAAACCAGTCGACTGATCTTTCTATGAGTTTCAAACAATAGGGACTAGTCGACTGGCCTGGATGACAGTCGAATGATGTTTGAAATATAGTCGTTGGTTGCGCATCAGTCGACTGGGGTTGAGACTAGTTGACTGGTGTTGAGATCGTCGACTGGTGTCGGGGCTGAGTTGTTTTGTCAACAGCTCTTTCCTCTACTTAAAAGGAAGCTTTAAGGCTTGAGAAGGATTAGATGTTCTATTGAAAACCTTCTTGATCAAATGCTCAAAGCTCTAATGCTCAATCTCTTCCCCCTATCCTTAAGCTCAATCTTGTAAAGGGAAGAGAGATCCTTGTGAATCGTCCTTCTCTACTGAGAAGGAGAAAGCTTAGTCGGAGATTGCTGGGGACTAATCTACCAATGGATTGAAGGATCGTCCACTTCAAGGACACGCGGTGGAGTAGAGACAAGCAATCTCCAAACCACGTTAAACTGTTTCTCTTCTTGTCAGTGTTTTAATTAATTGTATTTCTGTTGTGCACACTAACGTTGTAGGAAGAGTATTGAGCAATCAGAAGGCAACGTCTATTCATCCCCCTCTAGATGGGCCTCCGATCTCCAACAATTCACAGTCCACGAAGTACTCTTCTATAGCTCCTCGTACCTCGAATGTACCAAGCTCATCAACTCTTTTTCCGTATCATTCTTCTTGCTCGGCTACGTTTTTATCTGTCTCCAATCCTCCTTAGCCATCAAGTCCCTATATATTCTCCTAAATCCTTACACACATAGACATACTAATTATATCTACAAGGTCTAACTTAATCTATGTTGAACTCACATCAAAATTGTGGCTAAACCACTTAGGGCTTACAGAATAGTCTTTACTCGGTGTTTAATGAGGGATGATGCTCCTATATAAGGAGACAATGATCTTGAGCAAAGCAGAAGAGAAAAGAAGCTCAAGCAAAGAAACTTCATTCACTTTGTTCCCTGCCTTTTGTCTCTGCCATGCAGCCGCTCGGCAAATCTACATGTAATAGCAATCGAGTACTATCTTAGTTCGTCGTGATTCACCTGTGCTTGATGGCGATCATAGTCTGCCGATGTATCCTAGGAAACAAATAACCCACATAATCTTGAAACACAGTCAGAGGTGGGGCGAACATGTTTTAAGAAAACTAAGAAGACATTAGCTCATCCCTGGGACACTACTTCCCGACTTCTGATGGCTTCACTGATCAGCAAACTAACAGACTTATCATGAATACCTATCAAGCTGGACCTCGTATTTCTATTTCAGAGGATGCTTCCAACTTGGTGGCATCTATGGAGCAAATGAACATAGTCATTATAGTCGAACACACAGTTGCCCCAAAGAATAGCATTTGACTGTGACAGGTTTTGTACCACAGTTCGTACTCAAAACTCCAACGATTATGTTGGATTTCTTAAGGCTGATCTAGTGTTACTACACAAGATCAGAGCACCTATGATCCAAAGTTTTCAAAAGGCTTGTCTTCTTTACAGAGATCACCCTTTGCAGCTTTCTGGTAAGGGTATAAAGGTCCATTTTGGTGTCAAATCAAAATTCACAGACTATGCTAGGCCGGACAAAACTAAGTATCGTGGTGGATGCTCCTCATAACTTATGCAAGAATTTGGATATCTACAACAAAGTTGTATGTCAGTAGGAGCCCTAGAATCAATTATGTGATGATTGATTAGGGATTTTTTAATCATATTCTATCATTAATAAAGACATATTTGGTTATTATACTTACTTTATACTCGTGCCAAATAACTAAGTATAATAATGTCCTTGGGTAGTAGGTTCTTATTTACATTATATCGATTGGTTGAATCGATAGTGAGATGATGTAGAGAACACTACACTAAACTATTCCTAGTCAAGCATTAATATTCAAGGACAATATTAATGCATGGAGACTAGCATGTAGGTCAATAGATGACTTGAACTCACAAGTCATAGATATGTGATATCAAGTTGACACATGGGTATACATTAGAGAATGTGCACTGAATTGACCCGCCATGAGAAAATTTCATAGATTGTCATATGAGTATCATAAACTTTCTCATGTGACTATTAGTATGAAGAGTCCTTAGACCTGAAGTCACTACGGTTTCCTACATAAGGAGTTATGTACTTTGGTATCGTCAAACGTCACCCGTAACAGGGTGAACTATAAAGGCAATCACTGGGTATATAATGAGTTATACGGAGGGATGTGAGTGATGTAAATGGGATCTATCTCTCTTATATGACGGGAATGATATCTGTGGACCCATTGATCCAGTAAGACTGCTAAAACGCATGATCATGCTCAAATGAGTCAATATAAGATATTGAGCTCTGAGTGAGTCTACTTGGGGATCAAGAAATACAAAGATTGATCGAGGATGACACAGTCTATGTCTCATTGGTCAATCTAGATATTGAGGATAGAAGGACAAGGTCATACATTATCCTAGTCACGGAGGTTAAGTCGGATCTCGACTTTCTTATTACTTGGGCAGCAATGATGCATTGCTAGATGCCGCTCATTGTTTAGGTGTCTAAAGCGGTTTAGACATATTGCCAACGTTACAAGAACCTATGGGTCACACACTAAGGACACGATGCTTCGGAGATTAATTGATCTTAGTTTGACTAAGATTTGATCCGAATTGGATTGATTGAGTTAGACTCAAGTGAATCCATTTGGATTATGAGATTGAGGTCTAATTTAAGTTAGACTCATTTAGATTAGACTCAACCACATTTGGATGAGATATTAATTAATTAAAATGTTTAATAAATTAATAATAGAGGAGGATGAAAAGATTTTCTTCATTGAATGGAGAGAAGTTGAAGAGTCATATGAAAAATGTGCTCTTTATTGGCTTTAATGAAGGGAAGCTAAAGGGACAAAAAAACTCTTCATATTCATGAGATGAGTATAAAAGAGTTTTCTTGTCATTTGGATGAAGTTAAGTCTTTTTTTCTTCCCCTCTTCCTCCTCTTCTCCCTCTTTGGCCGAAACCTTATTTTGGGGTTTTTGGTGTCTTTGTGAACTATCTCAAGTTGCTAGCACAACTAAGATAGTTCTTCTCCGGAGTTGAGAGATTGCGTTCGTGTGGATACGCATAGAGGTACCGACGCTTGAACGTGCAAAAGATTCGGCGTACCTTGACGAACGGGATAAACGAAAGGGCAAGCATCAAAGGTATATCTATAAGATAAGTAGCTGTAGTTCGATTTTGTACGAATTTTCTTTCGCATGGATCGCTCGAAAGATCTTATTTCTGTTGTATTTTTTTTATTTACGTCGCCGTGAAATCCCTACAGTTCAAGCATCATCAAAGAATTCTGGAAGGAACTCTAAATGGCCACCTGTGCGAAAGAGGCTTGGCCACTCGAATACCTTTACTATTCGTCTGCACACACCCACTATGACAAAAGGTATTGGAGCCATTTACCCCTCTGAGATGTACCACAAAGACCCTTTAGGGAACATGCAGAAGCTTGTTTTCAGTAGCCCCGACGCGGTTGTGCTCGAGTCAATATTTGTGCCAGCAACTACAGTTGATGCTTATTTCGTTATTGGCATCTAATTTCCAATAGAATGCAATCACTTTATTATCTCCAGCTCAATTTGATGAGGACAAGCATATTGCATATCAAAAGCACCAACACTGAGAGTTTGATGTTGGAGATGTTGTGTGGGCAATCTTTATTAAGGATCGTTCTATCAAAAGCACTGAGAGTTTTTATGCTCTCATTTTTAATATGATTTCAACCAGAAGTACACATGTGCTTCCATGTTCTTCCCTCCTTTTGTTGACAAATAGTCTATTATACATAATAATGTATGTGTAGTACGTATAGTTTGATCGCAAAATTATGATTCCTTTACATGAAGAGCTTCCATAGTCAAAGGAAGGCTCTTTCTCCTTTTGTTAATATTTGGAACAAAACTTCATTTTTAAAATGTAAACTCGAAACAAAAAAAAGTTCCATATTATTAGAATTTACTTTCCAAGTAGTTGCAACAACCATACAAACTTCAAACAGAACTGAGTAGAACAGCCATTTATTGCTCCCAACACTTTAATGGAGATCACAAACTTACTAAATTTTGTGCCATCAATAAACCATAGACTTGGTAGCTAAAATTGCTTGCTTCTTGGATTGGAACACAGCAAGGAGTTTGTCTCTTGGAGGCAAGCATTCCATCACCACATCAGATGCTACGAATCCCTCAATCCATCTGCATAAGTTGGGGAACTCCTCGCCATTGATCAAGCTTATGCCAGCCACTTCCTGAAGCACACCAACCCACAGAGCAAAGAAACTGGCTGAAATGTCAACCAGCCCAATCGATTCTCCTCCGAAAAACCTCTTCTCCCCAAGTTCATCGTCAAGGGTCCTCAGGCTTGCTTTTGCTTGCTCCATAAACATCTGCTGCGTCTCCCCTTCTGTCCAGCATGACATCCAACAAGCACCTACGCACTGCATGCAAGCAAAAGTTATGGACTATTACAAAAGCCGATCATTTTTCTCATCTAAACAGATCGTAACACGCGAGACCTTATCGTCTATGAACCTTGACCAGAATCTGGCCATGCCCCTCTCATGGGGATCCTTGGGCAGGATCGGGTTGTTTGTCCAAGTTTCATCGATGTACTCGAGGATGATCAGTGACTCAGGGATGGCTTTGCCGTTGTGGAGGAGGACAGGGATCTTCTTGTGGATCGGGTTGGATGCGAGGAGCAAAGGGCTCTTGTTGGCGAGGTCTTCCTCCACCTTCTCGTGAGGGACTCCCTTCAGCTTCAGAGCAAGTTCCACTCTGAAGCTCCAGGGGCTTGCCCAGAACCTTAACACCTTCACTTGCTCAGCGTCGGCCATGCCGATTGATTGCTAACTTGCCGGCTCTCTACTCTCCAAGATGCTATTTATATACATAGCATACCTAGCAGTTCATTGATTACTTCTTCTCCAAGAAGCTTCAGATATATATATATATATATATATATATATATATATATATATATATATATATATATATATATATATATATATATATATATATATATATAGACTGGAGGATTAAGCTCCATCAATTGTCAATTCAATTCCTTCGCCTGTAAGGTTTTGAAAGAAGTAAATTGGTCAACACAATTATAATGTCAAAAAAACTTGAAAGAAAACAAATGCTTAGAAATTTTACTGAGAAAAATTATTTGAGAACATGATGACTTTAGGAACAAGTGCTTAGAAACCTTCCGTTTATATATATATATATATATATATATATATAAAAGAATAATCTAGTTAATGAAATTATACAATTATGACAAACTAAAAAACTTATGAGCATTCAATTTGGAGGAGGAAGTGGTGGTGCCTGTTTGGTTTTATATGATCAATTAAATTAGATTAGGTTCTGTTGCGATTATGATCTCTCTGTTTAACTATGTGGGAATTTAAAAGCGGAGGAAGTCGAGCGTAAGACGTCGTGGACGAGAAGGATTGTACGGGGAAGTGAGCCGACGAGCTCGGTGCATCCGAGGGACAAGAAAGCTACGAAAAAGTATATCGGTGGAGCGAGAAGGACGTGTGCGACGTCCAAGGGACCAGAAGTCGGAAGGAATGACGCTCGAGAGGTGAAAGGTTGGAATCGGGTTCGGGTGAGTCTAACTTCGATTGGCTAGAAATCACCTAAGAAGACCTACTGGAGATTTGTCAGCAAGCTGTTGACCAAATCTGACTTGAGCACCCCTATGCATAGGGGCATCTGGGCTCTCGGGCGCTCGTATGCATAGGGGTGCCCGAGCACTCGGACGCCCTTGTACATATAAGCGCCCGAGAGCCTATTTTATCCTCCCAGCTAGCCGTTTGTGATCGTTGTGTACCGAATAACACCCATGTCACATGTCAAGTGTCCTCAAGCACTCGGGCGCCTCTATAGTACCACATCAGCAAACGGATAGAACTGACCGGAGCTATAAATAGACTCCCAGAGCTCAGTTCCAAATCATCCGTCAACTGCTTACAAATTGATTCTTGTTTTCTAACTTCTTATGTTTCAAAGATTGTAAAAAGCTTCATAGATTGTAAAAGGCTTCTCTGCCAGAAGGAGATTTTCATAGTGAGTTTCAACCGTCTTGGATTAGCAACCATCTAAGTTGCAACAAAGTAAATTTCTATGTCTTAGTCATTTACTAGTTTAATTAGTTTATTTTCATTTTATTTTATTGTTTCAACTAATCTGAATTCTTTGTGAGTCACACAAAAGATTTGTTTTATTTTACAGTAATAATTCATCCCCATCTTATCGGTCCATCTCGTTTCAACAACAAGTAGTTTTATTGTCAGATTTATGTTACTTGTTTGAGAAGGGGACTAGGATCTTGATTAATTAATAAAATATATCATCATAAAACACTATAAAATAATTATGTTATAATTATTCTTTTTTAGCATTTGTATTTTGAAATTTTGTACAATAGTTATCAATGGTTAGAAATATATTTATCTTTACATAGATAATAAGACTATCATCACTCGTTCAATTGCACTATGTCTTTTACAATTCTCATGTTACAAAATACTTTCTCTACTATCACAAGTGCAACTAATAGAATTAATATCAATGTCAAAAACTTATAAACCAACGATTACACCATACTTCATTTTGACATGACTAACTTCTATGAAAGAACATCAAGGTCTTTCAATCTTTGAAATGCAATGTTAGAATGTAAATCACATGTATAAATTTTAAGCAGATCATCAAGTATGAGGAAATCAAATCATGAAAAATCTTATGGATCAAACTCAATTAGTTGCATTAATTTTTTCTTGTCAAAAATAAAAAATGAGAAGTATTTTCGTAATACCTTTGAAAAACAACCATTTATGTAACGACCCGGCCCGTCGATTCGACCCCTCGGCTCCTTGGGCGGCCAAATTCTATTTTTTTGACGGCTCAACAACCTAGTCCCTTTGGTCGTTAACCGTCGACCGTGCCGTTACTCATTAGGTCTTTCCACCCCTGGTCAGTAGATTTTTGCCTTCCTCAGAATTCGAATTCTAGACCTTCTTTGTTCGTTGACCGTCGACCGTGCCGTTACTCATTAGGTCTTCCCACCCCTGGCCAGTAGATTTTTGTCTTCCTCAGAATTCGAATTCTAGACCTTCAGGCTAAGTATTAAAGTTTATGAATCCTTATAGCCAAGTGAGCGCAGCTATGAATATACAGATAGTATATCAAAAACACCAACACGAGTTTGACGTTGGAGATATTGCGTGGACAATTTTTATAAAGGATCGTATTGCTGCCGAGGAGTACATCAATTTATCAATCTAAAAGATTAATCTTGTTGAGATTGTTGAGAAGATAAATCTCAAAGCCTATCTTCTAAAACGATTTAGTCATATTGTTTTGGGCAATTTACCAAAGGGCGTACGTAACAATACGAAATTACCAAAGGGCGTCCCATGGTTTCTATTTTACCAAAGGGCGCAGCCCTTTAAGTGAACTTCCTATTATACCCTTGGCGCCACAAAAGACCTTTTCCATTCCCATTTTCGAGACATCCGAACCACTTTTGCAGTAAAATAAGAATATGTGGTTCGGATGGCAAGGTAGTGGAAATATTCTCAGCCTATATATATAATACTACCTTGCAAAAGTCGAATCATCACGAGGGTACATATATATTTCGACCTTGCACAACTCAATTGATCAAGGCAGCTGAGGAAGATAGGTGTTGAAGGAGAAAAAGCAAGCAACAGATTGGTAACAAATACAAATAGTAATGTACGTATGATTGTCATCTTTGATATTGTATCAGACCTGGTTTTATACTTATCAACTCTTGCTACAATTTGTATGTTTGGAGGAGTCTAAGGGTGATATGATTACATAATAAGGCTCTCTGAAATTTGTTAAAATGAAGATAAAAAAATGCTTGAATTCGACCTAGGGGTGATATATTACCATATCAGGCCCTAGAAGGGCCAGAAATTAAAGGAGTTAAATCCCTAGGAGTGCATGATATCATTAGATTTTAGGCCCTAAGAGTGAATGAAATATGTTGTTTTCAGGCATTGGCAGGGGCTGAAAAAAAAGGAATTCAGGTCCACCTAGGGCCTGCAAAAAAGGAATTCAGGTCCACCCAGGGCCTGAAATGAAAAGATTTCAGGCCCTTACAGGTGCTGAAATCATTGGATTTGAGGGCCTGAGAGGGCCTGAATCAATATAATTCAGGCCCTGTGATTCCAGGCTCTGGGAGGCACACGGGGGTGGGCCTGAAATAAAATGATTTCAGGCCCAAGGTGGGCCTGAAATAAAATGATTTCAGGCCCAAGGTGGGCCTGAAATAAATCATTTCAGGCCCACGGTGGGCCTGAAATAAATCATTTCAGGCTCACCTCGGGCCTGAAATAAAAACATTTCAGGCCCAATGGAGGGCCTGAAATAAAACTTGTCAGGGCCAGGGTGGGCCTGAAATCACTTCAATCCAGGCCCAGTTTGGGCCTGAATACCTCCATTTCAGGCCGAGGGTGGGCCTCAACTGGGAAAATTTCAAGGTTTTTCAGCAAGGTTAGAGATTTGGGCCTTCCTAGGTCCTTGATTATGTTTTTCAAAGTTTGCTAAATGTAATTGTAATTTATTTTTCAAGGATGATAATGTTGTTGACGAAATTATCTCCGAAATATGGAATACTCTTGATGATAATGCTGTCACGGGGAATGGATCAGAAATTATAAGGAATTTGACTATTGATCTAAATGAAGAAGCAATTAATATAGAAGGTGAGAGTTTGAATTCTTCTTCAATAGTTGTTGAATTCTTTGAGGCAACATGGAGTGGGGTGGAAGGAATTGAAATCCGAAATGCAAATGAATTAGAACCCATTACAAGTGTACTAGAATTCCAAGCCGATGATATGCAGATTGAGGAATATGATTTCCCCCCAGATGAGTACAGTGACTTAGAGGAGGAGTTTCCATTAGCTGAAGATCCTTATATTTTAAATTCTCGATTGCTTGCTGGGCCAATTGGAGAGTTAGAGGCAAGAGATGAGCATGAATTTTTTGTGGGGCAGATATTCCCATCTAGAGAAGAATTCAAGAATGCACTTGTCAAACATGCCATGATTAAGCATATGAGATATAACCCAGTTGACACCTGAAAAAATAGAGTTAAAGCAGTGTGCTACAACCAACCATGTACATGGAGAGTAGTAGCAAGGGGGGAAGTAGAGTTCACTGTTACAAAATATATAAAGGAGCACCAATGCGGAACTGTTAGGGAAAGTGCTGATCATCATGCATGCTCTTCATCATTTGTTGCTTCTTTTGTTGAAGAGCAATTTCTTCATAATGAACAATACAAACCAAGTATGATTATATCAGATATTAAAGCTAGATTTGGAGTAACCATATCATACAGAAAAGCATACATAGCTAGGGAGAAAGCATTGAAAAAGGTTGTTGGAGATTATGATGAGCCTTACAGAGATCTTCCACAATATCTGCGTGAGTTAAGAGCTAGAGATCCTGAAACGTATGTGCACTATGCAGGAATGGTGGCAATCAGTTCCAGTGGTGTTTTTGGGGTTTTGGTGCTTGCCGAAGGGTTTTCAGGTCTTATTTGCGTAGACTTATCGGAATTGATGCCACACACCTAAGAGGAAAGTTTCCGGGAGTAATGTTGATTGCAACGACGATTGATGGTAATGACAATGTTCTTCCAGTTGCCTTCGCAATAGCTGAAGTTGAATGTGGGTCTGCATGGGAGTGGTTTTTGGAGCATACAAAGAGGTTCTTTGGTGTCGATGATCACTCAATCACCATAGTATCAGATAGACATCGGGGCATTATATCAGCAGTTAGAAAAGTCTACCCAAACGCGGATCATGCCTTTTGTTGCCACCACATGTGTTATAATATGGTAACTGATACTGGAAGTAGAGCTGCTGTAGGTTTGTTTTGGGCAGCAGCACGAGCCAACACAACATGTTGGTGCAGAAATGCACCTAAGTCAAACATGTGTTTTGATAATGGCAACATAGGTCAAAAGTTAAGTCTTTCTTGTTTTCTAAACAAGTTAATCAAGTGTGCAGAAAAAACCCTAGCGAAGGACTGCTAGGCACTGGCGAAGGACTGCCAGCACCAAAAGCCCTAGCGAAGGACTACTAGGCACTGGCGAAGGACTGCCAGCACCAAAAGCCCTAGCGAAGGACCGCTAGGCAACTGGCAAAGGACTGCCAGTTCACAAGACCTGACAAAGGACCGTCAGGCAAAAGTCCAACCAAAGGAGCGGTTGGCATCAGGTAAACTCTCCCGAGTGGAGTAGGTGAGGACGCGTTCCCCGTCGAGGGAACAGTAGGCGTCGGTTCGACCTAGGGCTCCATTTTGGAGACCAAAGTCAGAACCAAGACAGCTGAGGCTGTATAAAATAATAATTAATTGCTTTATTGTGTTTTTGGACTAACCCTTGATGCAGGACCGAAGGAACGTGTGTCTGCAACTCAGAGAGCCTCAAAGGAGTGAGACAACAGCTGAGTAAGGCGCCCTGAGTGTCCAGGGCGCCCTCAAGGTGAACCAGAACCAAGCGAAGCAAAATGGGCTTTGGCTGCTTACTGGGCAAGGCGCCCTCAGCAGCCAGGGCGCCTTCGTCAGCCAGGGCGCCCTCAGCGCCGAAGGCGCCTTCAAGAGCCAAGGCGTTTCACGCCTAAGCCAGCGAAGGCGATCAACTCTATCCAGCCGAGAAGACCGGGTCAACCAAGGCGCCCTCAGCGACCAGGGCGCCCCAGAGGTCAAACCTTATCCCTATCTGGGTGGGATAACGCTTGACCAAGCGAAATCCGGATCTTGGGACACGTGGCAGGGCGCCCCCGACATTCAGGGCGCCCTAGACCCTATAAATAGGACCCTCGACCAAGGCTTTCACATCAACTTTGAATTCAACGCATCCAAACGCTCTGACGACCGCGCTCTGCTCCGGAAACTTCCCGACTCAAGAACGAAGCGCCGTCAACCTCCCACTGCACCGAAACTCGATCTACACCGGGAGTTGGTAAAACAAAGTGTATATTTCTATTTACAGTAATTTTGTAATCTCACTTTGTAACCGTTTTTGCGCACTATAGAATTGCCCAAAGTAAACGGTCAACGACCGTGGGCCTTGGAGTAGGAGTCGACCCAGGCTCCGAACCAAGTAAAACCTTGGTGTTTGCGTTGTTTGATTTTATTCCGCCGCGCACTTACTCTTTCTTTTAAATCCGAACATTTTTCGATATTCACCCCCCCTCTATCGGTCTTTCTCGATCCAACAAGTGGTATCAGAGCGGGGTTATTCAAACTTGGTGCAACCACCAGTTTGAAAATTTCTTTTCGGATTTTTCGAATTCTTTTTAATATTCTTTTCTCTGTCATTCGATTTTCTTGTTAATCGAGGTTGGTGCAACACCCCTCGATATTTTTCTTAATCCCGCACTGCTAATCCAAGACCAAGTCTTGGGACAATTTTTTTGTAAAGTTTTCTGTTACAGAACAAATGTCTATGCAAGAGGGAATCGGCACCGCTAGACCTCCACTCTTCAGTGGAGAAGACTTTTCCTACTGGAAAAGTCGCATGGAGGTCCACCTGAAAACTCAGGTGGACATGTGGATCATTATCCAGTCCGGTCTGGAGATCCCCCGAAATGCGGAAGGAATTCCACAAAACTACTCAGAGTGGGACAACACTCTAAAGCGCAAGATAGAAGCCGACGCAAAAGCAACGCAAACCCTACAATGCGGGCTGACAAAGGAAGAGCTGAACCGAGTGGGCCCCTTCAACAGTGCAAAGGAGCTATGGACAAAGCTGATCGAGCTGCACGAAGGGACTTCAGACACCAGGATCAGCAAAAGGGATCTGCTACTGAACAAGCTCTACACTATCAAGATGGCCGACAACGAAACAGCAGCACAGTTCCACGCACGAATCCAGGAGGTAATGAACGGTCTTCACACAATAGGTCACAAGGTTGAAAACCGTGACCTAATAAGGTATGCTCTAAACGCATTCCCAAGAAATACCTTGTGGGCATCTATGGTAGATGCATACAAGGTATCCAGGGATCTTTCTAAAATAAAACTAGATGAATTATTTTCTGAACTAGAACTGCACGAACAAACTAACACCAATATGGTCGAGAGAGGTGTTGCTTTTCTTGCAGGCAAAAATCAAAAGACAACGAAAAAGAAGCCCGAACCTGAACCCGAGTCTAACTCTGACTTAGATTCAGAAGACGAGGAAGGAGAACAAACTAAGCTGGTCCGGCTCGCTCGAAACTACTACAAGGAGCTGAAGAACCGAACCAACAAAAGGAAAACCGGCCGAAGAAAGGACGAACCAACTGAACCTGCGAACAAGCCTAATGTGACCTGCTACGAGTGCAAGAAAAAGGGCCACTACAAAACAGAGTGTCCAAATCTGAAAGAGTCCAAGAAGACGAGAAGAAAGAAGGCACTGCAAGCAACCTGGGACGAGTCTTCCTCAGAAGAAGAAGAAGAGGCACCCCAGTCCAATCTCCTAGCTCTAACCGCATCAGAAAAAGTCAAGTCAGAATCAGAACAAGAGGACGGCGAGCTGACCTTCACAGAAGACGGAGAAATAAAGGTAACTGGTTTTAATAGATTACAGTTAACTGAATTGATTTCTTTTCTTTCTCGTGATTTGGCAAAAGCCAAACTCCGGGTCGAAACCCTCCGACAGGAAGTAAAACTCCTGAAAGAGGGAGCTGACTCTAAACCCTCAACCGATAAGGTTCAGGAAGGAACTCCCACTCAAGTTGAAAAACTTGAAAAGGAAAACTCCTCCCTGAAAACTCAGGTTAAGGAATTTAGAACAGCTTTAGAACGATTTATATCTGGTTCCAAGGGTCTTGACATGATCCTTGGAAAACAGAAATCAGTTCTAAATCGATCCGGACTTGGCTACCGAACCAAATCCCGACAAAGATCATATCTGTCTGTACTGAATCAGTCCAGAGGAAAAATTCAGGCATGGGTACCTAAACTGTGCCTGAACAAACCTACTGGATCAAATCAGTATTGGATCCCCAAGGACAAGATTCACATCTTGCCTAACCATCACCGTGGCTTTAGTCCAGGGGGAGCCAAACTGAAAACTATTTTCATTATTAGATAAACTTGATATTATTAATTTAAATTGCTTGATTGTTTGCCTGTTTATTTAATTTCTGCAAATTACCATACTTAGACTTAGGCTAGTTTAAGGACCAAAACAAACTTAACTGAAACTTGAAAACATAGTATTGGGTGGAGGTGAGATGATAGTACGTTGGGAAAACCAATTCTAATAAGATCAAGTTTAGTTGGTCTCTTTAGACTGGTGAAACCAGCCGAAGCTACCGATCTAAAATCCAAACTAGTTAGACCAGAAATTTTTCAAAGAATAATTTGAAAATGAAATTTCATTAAAAGGCTTTGTCAAGGAAAGGGTGGATGATCCCATAAGGCTTCGGCCAAAGAAGGCCTAGTACCTCGCCAAGACCTGGAAGTCAATTTTTGAAATTCAAATACAAATTAATTTTTGTCAAATTCGAATCTAACACAAAATTTCAGCTAAGTATAGATTTAAAACATCTTTTCAAAAATTTCAAAATTACTTAAGTTTTAAAAATTTAAATTGTTTTCAAAAATTTTTTTCAAAAATAAACTATAAAAAACTGTCTCACAAAACCTATAAGGTTAACGTGATTGAAAACCCTAGATTTGGGTGAGGCGGTAAAATTAAGACTAAATTATGATGTCTTTAATATCTGTGTTGCATTAAAATTCTAACCACAGTCAACATAGTCAAACCACGGTCAACATAAGTCAAACCACGGTCAACATAAGTCAAACCACGGTCAAATCAGGTCAAATTTGGTCAAATGCACTCCCTTAGGGCTAAGGCTAGTCCTTAGGGCGCCCTAATCCGTGTGGGCGCCCCAAGGCTGGTCAAAAATGCCTCTGCCACTGCACGCTGACCGAGGGTGGTCAAAAGCTACCAAAAGGCAGCTGCAGCTTGGTTTAGGGCGCCCTTGTCGTGCAGGGCGCCCTCCCACTGACTTTCAACCGCAGAAAGCTGCACAAATAGAACCACAGACCTGGTGGAGGCGCCCTTGTCCTGAAAGGCGCCCTTACCAGTGTCCTTCGGTGGTCAAAAGCTGCCAAAAAGGGCAGCTGCAGCCTGGTCAAGGCGCCCTGGTCAGATAGGGCGCCCTCGCCAGTCAAGGCGCCCTCCCGGGGAAGGGCGCCCAAACTGCCTATAAAAAGGGGGCTCCCCTCCCCTTCCTCTCTTCACACCCAAAACTCTTCTCCTCCTCTTACACTTTCTACCTTCCAACCCTCTCAAGCTCTCAAGCTATCAAGCTCTCATCTTCAAGAATGCCTCCCCGAGCAAACCGGTATTTTTTTTGTGTTATGTTAATTTCCTTTCAATTTTTTTAACTAGCAAATTTCTTTAAGTATACATTCTTTCTCTTAGAAGACGCCGACCTAATCAGGCAGAACCCGGTGCTCAACCTAGTCCTGATCCTAGGTTTCCCAACTTAGAATTGTGTAACAAGTTCGCTCGTACCACCTATAAACCTATAAAAACGAGCTACTTGAATAGACTATTCTTCACCCAATCCTGTCCCCTAGCTATGAACGTCATAAACCACTACCAACTGGACAATCTCGTATTCTGCACCCACCCAATTAATACTTCCTTATGTGCAGAATTTTACAATAATATCATTAGACAGGATAGTCTCATGTTCTCCACCATGGTTCAAGGTATTCCCTTAACCATCACACCAACATTACTGAACCGGTTTCTAGGACTACGACCCTCGCAGTCCATCTTCTGTTGTTATCCTCCTAGGGAGCCTCCCTTTGATGCTCCCTATTCTCACATCACCTTAGATACATTACACTCATATTTCTTTAGGCAACCAGTTGACAGACGATTTCAATCAGTCCACTTAGAGGTCCAGGACTACGCCCTAGATAGGGTCTTAGTCCGATGTATTCTGCCATTGTCCACCAGGGACGTCACCACTATGCGACCATTCCATACCTTTCTCCTGTACGCCCTGATTCACCAGCTAGATATTGATATAGGACTTCATATGTTTCACACTATCCTACACGCATCCAGTGTGACCACGCAAGGGCGGGTTCGCACACCTTACTGCCACATTATCACGTCCCTATTACATTACCATGGTAGGAATATTACCGAAGGAGAAATGGCCGATCTGACCGACTACGATGAAATAGGATATAGAAACTTCGCCCTAGCAGGTATAGAGGTGTCCGGCACCGGGGTCCTATCCTGGAGACGTCAGAGAGCAGCTCAGATCGATTCAGACGAGGAGGTCGAGTACGACGTCGCAGATGTAGCAGCAGAAACCCGAGCCCATATAGACGAGCCTGCACCACCGACACTTTACGAGAGAGTGACCCGTATGGAGACACAGATACAGAGTCTCCGAGAGGAGGTCGAGGCTTATCATATAGAGCAGATGGACTCTCGCCGAGCTGATAGAGAGATAGCTGATGCACGATTCTTAGAGATGATGGCCCGATTCGATTCATGGCAGCCGGGTCCATCTGATCATCCCGGTCCTTCGTCTTAGATTTACTTTGCATTGTACTCATAACTATCTGACTTCCCCTACTCAGTAGGGTTGACTTGTGTTTGACTGGTTGATTGTATTTTGAACCTTGATTACCTGCTTTATTTTCTGTTGATTTAATTATGAATAGTTAGGATTGTGTTCTGTAGAATAGGTTAAAAGGTTTCTTAAAATTGATTTTAAAATAGAATTTGAAAAATTGCTTTACTCAATTTCAAAATCAGTTTTCAATTTTTTTTTCTTTCGACTTAGTGTTATTTTTATTTAAAAAACTATCCCTTTTAAAATTAGGGCTTTTTCGAAAATGGACCTAGCCTAGGCCTTAACTGTAGAACTGCATGCACCTATAGACTTAGAAGCCAGCATCTCACAAGCATCTTAGGGTACTTTTGATTGATAACCTAGAAAGGGTTGAGATGCTTAGGTCTTTGCCTTAATTCAAGATGCTTTAAGTCAGTGCATCTACAGTAATTGGGGCACTAAATACAACTCATACAGCAATCAAGTTAAGTGTCAAGCTTAGAAAATCTAAGTTGAACAGAAACACTTAACTTGACTAACCCTAGCAAAAACTACTGTTTATAACAGTTAGTAAGTAGCTAATTGGGTTAGACAGGTCCCTACAGAGATAATTAACTGATTTAGTGTAATTGACTGATTTAGTGCAATTGATTGATTTAGTGTAAATTTAACTGATTCAGTACAGCAAATTATTTATTTTCTTTACTTATGCTATATCTTTTTGTTTTGATATATGGCAAAGAGGGAGATAGAGAAAAGAAAAAATTAATTAATTTTTTCCTTTATTCAAAAAGATTCAAAATTTTGAGCTTGATTAAGAAGTACTTAAGTTCTTAAAGTTTTCAAAATCCTTTTAAGAAGTACTTAAGTTCTTAAAGTTTTCAAAATCCTGCTAAGTACTCTAGCTTAGAATTTGTTTTGCTTTCAAAATTTTGCTAAGTACCTTCAAAACTCTTTACCCAAGCCTTTAAAAATTCTGTTAAGTACTCTAGCTTAGAATTTTTCTTAAAAGCTTTCAAAATTTTGCAAAATACTCTAGCCTTTCAAAAGGTTCCTTTATTTTTGAAAAACTTAAGACTTTAAAAATGTTTTTTACTCAAATTATGCTACTATGTATTTTTAAGTTACTTCTAAGTAACTAAAACTTAAGTTTTCAAGTAAGGTTTTTCCCCACAAACTTTTGAAAAATCTAGGGGGAGATTCCCTCCAGGGGGAGGGAATAAAACTTTGTCATGTTTTGCTTAAACTTAACTTTTTGAACTAGGGTTGCCATAAATCAAAAAGGGGGAGATTGTTGGTGCAGAAATGCACCTAAGTCAAACCTGTGTTTTGATAATGGCAACATAGGTCAAAAGTTAAGTCTTTCTTGTTTTCTAAACAAGTTAATCAAGTGTGCAGAAAAAGCCCTAGCGAAGGACTGCTAGGCACTGGCGAAGGACTGCCAGCACCAAAAGCCCTAGCGAAGGACTGCTAGGCACTGGCGAATGACTGCCAGCACCAAAAGCCCTAGTGAAGGACTGCTAGGCAATGGCGAAGGACTGCCAGCACCAAAAGCCCTAGCGAAGGACCGCTAGGCAACTGGCGAAGGACTGCCAGTTCACAAGACCTGACAAAGGACCGTCAGGCAAAAGTCCAACCAAAGGAGCGGTTGGCATCAGGTAAACTCTCCCGAGTGGAGTAGGTGAGGGCGCGTTCCCCGTCGAGGGAACAGTAGGCGTCGGTTCGACATAGGGCTCCATTTTGGAGACCAAAGTCAGAACCAAGACAACTGAGGCTGTATAAAATAATAATTAATTGCTTTATTGTGTTTTTGGACTAACCCTTGATGCAGGACCGAAGGAACGTGTGTCTGCAACTCAGAGAGCCTCAAAGGAGTGAGGCAACAGCTGAGTAAGGCGCCCTGAGTGTCCAGGGCACCCTCAAGGTGAACCAGAACCAAGCGAAGCAAAATGGGCTTTGGCTGCTTACTGGGCAAGGCGCCCTCAGCAGCCAGGGCGCCTTTGTCAACCAGGGCGCCCTCAGCGCCGAAGGCGCCTTCAGGAGCCAAGGCGTTTCGCGCCTAAGCCAGCGAAGGCGATCAACTCTATCCAGCCGAGAAGACCGGGTCAACCAAGGCGCCCTCAGCGACCAGGGAGCCCCAGAGGTCAAACCTCATCCCTATCTGGGTGGGATAACGCTTGACCAAGCGAAATCCGGATCTTGGGACACGTGGCAGGGCGCCCCCGACGTTCAGGGCGCCCCTAGACCCTATAAATAGGACCCTCGACCAAGGCTTTCACATCAACTTTGAATTCAACGCATCCAAACGCTCTGACGACCGCGCTCTGCTCCGGAAACTTCCCGACTCAAGAACGAAGCGCCGTCAACCTCCCACTGCACCGAAACTCGATCTACACCGGGAGTTGATAAAACAAAGTGTATATTTCTATTTACAGTAATTTTGTAATCTCACTTTGTAACCATTTTTGCGCACTATAGAATTGCCCAAAGTAAACGGTCAACGACCGTGGGCCTTGGAGTAGGAGTCGACCCAGGCTCCGAATCAAGTAAAACCTTGGTGTTTGCGTTGTTTGATTTTATTCCGCCGCGCACTTACTCTTTCTTTTAAATCCGAATATTTTTCGATATTCACCCCCCCTCTATCGGTCTTTCTCGATCCAACACAACACTCCAATATGATATGATAATACAGACAATGCTTGAAAAACATCCAGTTGCCCATAAGTGGCTTCACAACATTGACCCTAAAAGATGGGCAAATGCACACTTTACAGGGAGAAGGTACAGAATGCTTACTGTTGATGCAGTCTGGCCCTGATTGTTGTTTTGGTGTTGAAAACGATTTTAGTTTAGGTTGATGATGATGATTATGATTAAGTCCTGATCGAGGATTAGGCATGATTTGGAGGATTCTAGCCTGGAGGGCTAGGTGTTGGAAAAATCCTAACCTGGAGGGTTAGGTGTGAAAAATCCTAGCTTGGAGGGCTAGGTGTTGGAAAAGTCCTAATTCGGAAGGGTTGGGTGAAAAGTCCTAGCTTGGAGGGCTAGGTGAAAAGTCCTAACTTGGAGGGTTAGGTGCAAATTCTCATCCTGGAGGATTAGGTGAAAAAGTCCTGGCTTGGAGGGTCAGGTGCCTAGCTTGGAGGGCTAGGTTGGATGATATTCTAACTCGGAAGGGTTGGGTGAAAAGTCCTAGCTTGGAGGGCTAGGTGAAAAGTCCTAACTTGGAGGGTTAGGTGCAAATTCCTAACTTGGAGAGTTAGATGGAAAATCCTTAGCTTGAAGGGCTAAGGTGGATGAAAACTTAGCTTGGAGGGCTGAGTTTAAGTCCCTGGATCGGTCTGGTGACCGATCAGGGATTCTGGCACGCTGCTCCTTCGTGGATCGGTCTGGTGACCGATCCAGCGATGACTGATCGGTCGGGTGACCGATCAGGGAGCACACAGTGAGGTTGGGAACCTACTGTCCTGCTCCTGATCGATCTGGTGACCGATCAGGGAGTTTGCGTTTCACCCATTGACTGCCTCCTGATCGGTCTGGTGACCGATCAGGGAGCAAGCAGTGAGGTTGAGTTCACTTGCTGAACAGCTCCTGATCGGTCTGATGACCGATCAGGATCACTGTGCAGATCGTTCTGTTGAACGATCCAGCTTCGCGGGCTCCTCACTAAGATCGATCAGGACGAAGCCTGATCGGTCTGGGGATGACCTGATCGGACTGCTAACCGATCAGGAAGATCCCTGATCGGTCAGTTGACCGATCAGGAGGGTTAGCCTGCGAAACTCAGAAATCGCCTCATATAAGGGTGGATCGGTCCGGTGAACGATCCACGACCTGGGATCGGTCTGGTGATCGGTCCAGGAGAATCTCAAAGAAATCGCGATTTCTGATTGAGCGTTGGGGATCGATCAGGACGGAGCCTGATCGGTCTGGAACCAGCCTGATCGGTCTGGTGACCGATCAGGAGGCTCTCTGATCGGTCCGGTGTCCGATCACTTTAATTCAAATTGCATTGTCAGACGCTCTGATCGCGTCTGAACACAACCGATTCGCTGCCACTTTCCTCTGATATTTGATATGCTGTTTGATTTACTGCTCTAATACTCTGAGTATGTTTCAGGTGACAGGGGAGGATTCAAACACTCAAGGAGAAGTCAAAGAGAGCTTTCCTTGGAGCAGGTTTGTCCCTTTCTCCACACAGGTTGCAACGGCTGGATGCAGGACTGAAGCTGCTGACTGAAGCTTGGCTGAGGGAGCTCAGGAAGTTCAGTTAGGGTTCAGTGTAGCTGGCGCGTTGGCAGTGAGGCAGCTGTAGGCTGCTGGAGATGAGATCATCTGTTGCTTAGCGGAGAAACAAAAGGAACGAGAGTTGTAGTGTTCAGTAACAACAGTGTTGTGTGCTCTTGAGTTCCTGCGTTTTGTTTTTGCTCCACATTAAGCTTGTTGTTCTAGAGTTCTTCAATCATTCTGAGCAAGCTATTGAGAAGCAATCATCATACTTGAGCGCTTGAAGGAGAAAACAAGAGGCTTGGAGTCCGACAGTGGGAAGACACGGAGAAGGGTTCTGCGTGAGATCGCCACTGGGTGGAGCTCAGGGAAGCTTGCTGTGTTTTTGTCCTTGCTAAGTGGTTGAGTAAGATCCTTCTTGTTGTTTCTTTGTGCTCATTCTATATCATTGTTTGAAACACACTGTGAGGAAGTTTCTCCACCGAGAAGGAGGTTGCTTCATATCCGGTAATCACCGGGGCTTGATCTGCCGACGATCAAGGGATCGCCCACCTTAAGGGCACGCCAAGGAGTAGGGGCAAGTTATCCCCGAACCTTGTAAAATCTCCTTGTTAGCGATCTTGCTAATCTTGCTAGTTAGGTTTTGGTTTTAGTTTCTGCAAGTTTTGTTTTCCCATACTTCCGCTGTGCTATTAATTACTTCAAGTGCAGAAATTTGATAACTCTTCTAAGAAGAAGTGATTAGCTATATTCACCCCCCCCTCTCTAGCCATCTCGTTCCCAACAAGTGGCACTACAAGAATTTTTGCAATCAACAACGCCCAATCGGCAACGTTTTTTAAAAAAAGCGTTGTCTTTTTTTGTTTTACAACGTTTTTAGTGAAAAGCGTTGTCTATGTGTTTTACTTTTTAATAACGACAACGTTTTATAATGATGCGATGTGCTTAGTGTTGTGGTTTCGGATGAAAGACAACGCTGTTATAAAAGCGTTTTTTAAATGCGTTGTCGTATTTCCCGCTAAAATAAAAAAACACATCCCCTCCCTCCACCTCGCTCATTGCCAACCCTCGGCGGCTCGCGAAAAATCTCTCCGCGCTTCGTTTCTCCGCGAAATATCTCCCTCCACCTCCCTCATTGCCACCTCCCTCGTCCTCTCCTCTCCACGAAATCGACATTGTGTACGATCTGGTGAACATACATCTTCTCCTAGCTCACCACCAAGAAGTATCCTCCACGAGCTCTTCGTCCGTCGAGTGGAAACTGAACCCCAGCGGCAGCATCACGACGCTCGCCACTACCCTCTCCATCTCTCTCTCTCGCAGTCGCCGACGTTCTGACTCTGTGGCGGTCAGATTTCAAGCTTCTGCTGGTGACGCTCGGGGAGAAGGGGGTTGCAAATTACTACACCAAGGTACATCATCCTCAAATCACACTTCTCTCTTACCGCTTTGGGAGTAAGATCGATAGATTCTAAAACCCTAGGCATTTTCCAGTTTAGGGTTTCCGAAATCCTTAAGGGTTTCTGAAATGGAATGTATGCTACTTCCAGATTCCCAGTGTCTGTTGCAACCCAAACCTGGAAGTACAACAGTATGCTATTAGGTGTACTAGATCAGGTGTTCTAAGAATCTACGAATGAAATAAAAGAAATAAGATGATCACAAGAATAAACTACAAAATGCAACAAGAAGATAACTTTGATTGTATTTACCTCATGAAGATTACTAATCACAAAACAAAATGATCATGTAAAACAAAAAGACAGCGGATTGAAATTTTGAAGGATGACATCTTTTTTTTATTACATTTACATTTTAGTAAAGAATTACAACTTTGATGAATTCATAGTGAACTTGGAGAACAGAGAATCTACCCATTGTTTTAATTTTTTAAAAAAATTGTTAGCCTATATTGGGTTACATAATTGCTGTAGGTTGTGTGTGCCTAGATCACCCATATCTAAAATCAGGAAACCATTTTGTCAGTATTCTATGAAGGTGGAACTAGCTTTTAACTTGCATCAACTTAATGTAGGAGATATTGTCACATAGATTTACAGTTGAAACTGGAAGCGCACACATTACATGAAGGGCTTTGACAATTCTGTCAAGAGCGAACCTGATCCATAGTATGAATTCCAACTTTGCTTATCAAAGAAAACAATCATCCTTTTTCTTTTCAGAGTGACTAAAAGTGAATTTTTTTTATCATGTAAAATACTGAGGTCAGTGGATCTGGGAGTTGGCTATCTCAATTAGAAGGGCTTTGTATTTTGTGTAATAATTGTACATAGATGGAGTCTTTCATTAATAGAAATGTATCTATTTTAGATCTGATATATACCAAAATTTTCTGAATTCAATGTTAGATATTGAAGCATAGCTTCTATTAAAAGACCTTTTAGTTGATATATTAAGAATTATCATCCTCTACTATCATCTTCTACGTGGAGATGGAATCAACCTAGTAATACATAAGGGACTATTATACCGTCGAATCCATATTTAAAGCAACTAAGCATACATTGAGCCTCAATAAAATCTCTATCTTGTATATATATATTTTTTGAAGATAATCCCAAGATCTGCATTTTAAAGAAAGAATAATCTGTATTATTAGTCTGAATGAGATAGTAAAAGTAACATGGCCTATTATACAGTGTTCTACTTGCTTTTCTCTTGAGGAAATAAGCTAACACAATATCCAATTGCGTATTACTACATTATTTACTTCCTATGTTTTGCTAATCATACAGCTACATACAATTTTGATTAATTGTTTGAATATTTTGTTACTATTTCACACTATTATTTGTGTTAATATTTTAGATTTATTAATTACAGTTCCTTTTTAGGTATTAGCTCATCGTTGATTTATTAGTTAAAACAAGAATGGACAAAGAATGGATGTCAAAGGATAGACTATCCCGTGAATATGAGAATGGGGTTGAGGCTTTCTTGATATTTGCATTGGAAAATAGTAATGATCCGAATATGGGAATATCTTGCCCATGTGCAAAATGTGGTAATCTAAAGAAGAAAAATATACAAACTATAAGGGCACATCTGTATTGTAACGGTATAGATATGACATATCATACATGGATATGGCACGGCGAAAGATCTACGATAGGGATTTCACAAAATGAAATTGATCCAGTAGGGCCTAGAGAATATGTTCGTGATGAACCAATAAATATGGTTCATGATACATATGATAGTTATGTTGAGAATCCAACCCAATTCAATAAGTTACTTGAAGACGCCGAGAAACCTTTATATCCTGAATGTACTAAATTTACAAGGTTATCTGCAATTGTAAAATTATTCAACTTGAAGGCCAAATATAGTTGGAGTGATAAAAGTTTCACTGATCTACTCAGTTTGTTAGGAGAAATACTTCCAGATGACAATGAATTGCCTTTATCTTTGTATGATGCAAAGAAAAGCTTATCTGCATTAGGGATGGATTATGTAAAAATTCATGCTTGTTTAATTGTGACTGTATTATTATTCAAGTTAAATTGTGACTGTATTATTATTCAACCTAGCTATCTAACTTGTTTACATTTGATATTATTAGAAGCCTGGAAGGAAGAAGTTTGAACAACCACAAAAGAAACCTAGTTTGTCAACAAGTGTCCCAAGATCATTACATATGTTATATTGTTACAGTAAGCATGCTCTAGATGGAGGAAGGTGTATATCACTGCGTTTAGATAATGAAGTTTTTGATGAAGATTGTGAACTTTTTCTGGACCTTGAGGATATAAATTCTTTGTATCATTTGGAGCCAATTTCAGTAAATTTGATCGTTGCCTACATATGGTAAGTGAAATTATTTAAGCAATTTCAGAAACATTTTCTTCACAAATGATGTTTTATATTCATTAATGAAACATTATGAGTGATCCTTATGTTTGCTTTACATTATTGTTTCGTATCTTAATTTTATTTTCTTTGCATTGATAGGTGTCTGTATAAAAAGAAGCTGAAAGATAACACTACAAAGAAATTCAGATTTATGAATCCCCACAAAATCCCATTTCTAGCAAAAATGGCACAAGACAAAACAGTTAAGCTTGAAACGCTGAACCAAAGGGCAACTCTTTTAGCTGATAGGCTAACCGGTGCATCATCAGATGAAATTGTTTTGGTGCCATGTAATGTCGGGTAAGTGCAAAATAAAACTTCACTTTAAAATGCTTCCATTCGCTAATTTATTAAATTTTATGATCTAACCATATGTCTTTGCCTAGTTTCCATTGGATTCTCAGTGTAATTGAACCTTACAAGGATACTATTTATGTGTTGGATTCCCTTAGTTCCCGCATTCGAGATGATGATTATAAATACGTAATGGAAATGTGAGTTCAGATTTCTGTCAGTAAATTTATATTTTAATATAAATTTTATATAACAAATATTCATAACGTATGAAGGGCATTACGCTTGTTTAATTCTACCAAGGGAAGGAAAGGGAGAAAAAATGCTAAGTGGGAAGTAGTTAAGGTATGTATACTTTTGTTTAACATATATTGGAATGTGTATAATTTTCGTTAACTATTTGACAATAATTACCATATATAGGCTCCTCAACAACCGGATGCGAAACAATGCGGTTTTTTTGTGATGAGATACATGAAACAAATTATTGAAGAAGTTGAGACTATCGAGAGAGATTCACTGAGATCAATAGTAACTATATTAAGCTTATCTCAAATTCTTTGACATTAACTATTTAGAATTGCAAAGTGATCAGTGTTGATTGTTTTTCCCACTAACCACTCGCCAATTTAATTTGTCTGTGTTCACAGTTCACAAAAACAGGTTACTCTCGTGATCAAATTGATGAGGTTCGGGCCGAGTTGACGGAGTGCATTTAAGATCATATTTCTGAATAGGTTTGGAATCATACAAGATCATTATTCTATTTAGATTTAAGTTCATGGAATGATGTGTTTTTTAAAAGTAGCTTACATTATATTGTATTTTCTATAATTTCTAATTCCATTTTTTTAGACAGTGTTAAAGGATAGTTATGAGATCGAGCTTCAGAAGTTGGCCCCAATCACGGATTGATTATGAAACTTGTGAATTGAAAAACTCGTGAAACTCTTAAGTGATTGATGATGTGTTGTAAAACTTGTGAGTTTGGAAAACATGTCACATGCAGTGAAAAGATGTTTGCTTGCATTAATATGCATGTACAAGATATCTGTATAATAGTTATCAGTGTAAATTTTCTAGCTTTTGTAATCTTCTGTCAGTGTAATATATAGGAGGAAGATGTTGACCTGTTAGTTGAGCATGTAGATGCTACAAACTGCAAACGAGCATGTCTCTACCTCACAAGTCCATCTAGGTATGCTTTATATTCTTTTGTAGTTGTAACATATGGAGGTATGTGAAGCAGTCTTTCTTGATAACACCCAAGTATGCTCACCCCAGTCATAATGTTTTATTCTAATTTTTTATTATTTTTCCTAATAATATTCTCTGTTGCCAGTATGTGAAGCTGAGCTACATGTGGAGGTATACACTGTTTTATTCTGATTTAAATTTTGTATACAACCTGATTACCACTGCAACCACCTTCTGGTTCGTTCAAATCTTCCAGGTATGATGATGACCTTGAGCAATTTCTAAAAGGATACTGATAAAGTGTAATAAACTTTTGCCATTTCAGTCAAAAAAGAGAAACTATCACACTCGATTATCCCAATTTTTATACTGATATAGCCTTTATTCTTCATTTTAATCTGATTGAATTGCATATTGATCTGTGCAGGTTTTTTAGATTTGCGAAGCTACAGACAATCAAATGTTCTCTGGCCGGCTAATCAAGTTCTTCACTGTGAGTTATGGGCTAATCAAGTTCTATACGCGTAGGTGAGGTAAGTTACTATTAGTTTTGACTTGAGAATTTTGTGCCAGCTATTTGCCTATCCATTTAATTTTTATCTGTTAATTATTCTTAGTTTTTTCTTATTTCGATTGCATCTGCAAAAGCATTGAACTTTAAAAATATTGTCTATCCTCCACTTGTTCCATTCTATTAAAGGCAATATCTTCTCTCTCAACATTTTCCTTAAGCTTATATATCTTTCTTATCTACTTTTGCAGCACACAAGGCAAATGGTGTGAGCTCACTATGGGGCCACAAACTTAGAGGTAAGTAATTGAAAAGGATAATTGGTTTGTTACTTGTTAGTTATATTACCTTTGTTTTCCATCTTTTTATGAAGGATTATTTTTCAGAATGATGTCTTGATGTTTAAAAGCTTGCTAAATGTCGAAAATGATTCTGATCCCAGACTGTCTCTTGTATCTCATGATCAAAGTGTCTTCTTTTTGCAGATCAGTTTTATATGTCGTGGAACAGCTTTTGTAGCGACCCGCCTTCTCTGCCTTAGACGGATCGTTACTTTATCTACTTCTTGACTCTAATGCACGACTAAGAATGCGGAAATATTTTTTTTTCTTTTAAATTCATCTAGGGATGATATTCTAACTTTAATAGTCATGCATGATACAATGGAACACTTCCTTTCTTTTTTTTTTAAAAAAAAACAAAACAACTTTTATTTTAACTGCTTTGCCAGGATTTGACCCCTAGACCTCTTAGTTGTAACAATAAAGCACTAACCAGCTGCCCTACACAGCTTCTCTTTAATGATACCAGTCGACTGCTATATAGCAGTCGATTGCTACCAGGCGACTGACCTTTTGGCAGTTGCCTGGTGCATCGAACAGAAGCTACTGTTCGATAGGGCAGGTGACTGGTCCTGTACCAGTCGACTGGTACGCCTGAAAATCTGAAATTCAGATTCGAAGCCTTGTTTCAAAACTCCACCAAACATATAGTTTCAAGCCATACAAAGACACAACACCATTTCTATACTCTATACTAGTTTCCTAAACATTTTAGTCAATCAAAACAACTTCATAAACTCGAAATTAGAACTTTTTGCGGAAGTAAATGAGCTATGAAAATCTATAAGAGCCTTAACTAGAGTTTTGTACCAAACTTTACTTCTATGCATTCATAACACCAAATACATGTTCTATAACCTTGCTAAAGCATTATGAAATGTGAATGCAACTTTTCTAAACATATTTAAGCAATAAAAACTTGATTCAAAGGGGAACTAGTACTATCTTGGCACATGCATCAATATCTCCAACAAAGTATCAATATTCCAAACTACTCACACTTCTACTCATCCAATGCAATCATAAGGATATGTATGCTAAATGAAATGACATGGAATCTTTACTCTAAGAAATTGAGCATGTAAAACTATCCAAAGCTTAAATGTTCGCTAATCTCCATAAAGCAATAACTTGGAATTTGAATAAACTTAAACATTGTAATTCAAATAACTAAATTGTCTCGTCTCAAGGATCTCTCCAAAATCAGCCACCACACACACGTCGCTCAGCATCGCCTTGTCGCCTTCCTTCAGAATTGCTTGCCTTTACCTTTATCTGCGGTAAGAGGAAATGCAACTAGTAAGCAAAAAGCTTAGTAAGTACTATCTAGCTCACAAAATCTCGAAATGTGCAAACATGCTTCTTGAACAATATGGAATCACATGAGATACTTATATGCTTGAAAGAAACACTAAGAACATGTATAACTCGAAAACATGCATACTCAAGCATTTATAAATCTTAACTCACTTTTCTTGGCTTAACTTGAAACTTTAGCAATTCTTTAACTTAAAATCTTTCTTTAACTCTTTGAAAACTTTCTTAAACTTTAGAAAACTTTGCTAAAGCATATACTTGAAAATAATAATAACTTAGATCCACTTAATACGTAAGTACCATCTTATGCGCGTTCCCTAAAAGGTTGGGGTAGCGAGCCACCAATCCTAATAGAGCAGACCTTGGTCTACCAAGGCCAAGCCCTTGGAATTGGACACCTGGATTTCTTTAACGACGCCCTTGGACGCCGGGTACTGGCCTTATAAAATAAAATAGCTTTTCTTTCTTCTCTTTCTTATCTTTAAATGCCTTGGCATTTTATTGAGCCTCTTGTGTGCCCAAATCCCTAAGTTTTGACTTTTGGGGATTTCTTAAGGCCTTGGCATTTTCTTTTCTTATCTTTATCTTTTCTTTTCTTTTCTCATAGCTTTTCTTGGACCCTAAACTCACATAGAGTACCAAATCAAACATATATAAGCATATAATGAACTAAGATCACATGCAAAAAAAACTTAAACAAAAAGGAAATATCTCTTTTAAAACTTTTAAAGGAAATTCTTGCGGAAAAACCGCCTCTTACTGCAGGTGAGCAGTACTTACATTGGTTTCCTTGAACTTACAACCAAAATTGACGTCTAGGGCTCGGGAGAAGCTTGAAATCTCTACGAACCGTCCGTGCCTATGTGTTCTCCTCGTCGAGACGAACACGACGCTCCGCTCTCCTTGATCCCTCCTTGGCCGGCGCCCCTTGGAAGAGAGGAGAGGAAGTCTTGGTGCTTGGTGTTGGCGTGCGCACCAGAGAGGGGAAGAATTCCCGTGCGTCGCGCGGCTAGGGTGAGGAAGAGAGAAAACCAAAAATCCAATTTCCTCTCTTAACTTATCTATTTATACTTATGGGGCGGATTGACCTAACTACAACTTATCTATTGGTTCGCTTATTCTATATCAACAAAACGAACCAGCCTAGCTGGTCCGCCCACTCTTCTCTCAATCGTAGGTGACTGGTTCGATTCCCACCTATGTGATTTTTTGTTTTTACCCCTTTTTGCCACTTTCGTTTACGGAAAAATTCTATAAAAATATCCATAAATTCGGAATAAATTCTAAGATATTTCTAAAATTAGTTTCGAGAATTTTCGGGCGTTACAGCTTTACAGATGGGCCTTTCAGTCGTTATGTATATGCATTAGTAAGTTCTATTGTTCAATAGTTATAGAAGTCCACTGAATGCATGCTATCTCAAAATTTCTTAGCCCATGCTATTATATAACGTTAAATGATGCTACTGGTCATATAAAATTGCGTTATCTTTTTTATCCAACAAACTAGTGATACCTGTGAGCTTTTATTTGTCTTGTCTGGGAATTCCTTGGACTTCAAAATTAGAATATTAAATACTTATCTTTGATCGATTATCCTTGTATACTATTTGGTCACTGTACTAGTGAATTTTTTGGTTTTATTATGCTTCTTTTTTTATTGGATTATTTGAAGCTTCTTTTTCACTTTAAATTTGGCATCATCAACTCTTGCATCTGAATTGTTTGCAGAATTCATATGCATTCTTATTTAAGATCCGTGCTTACTTTGAATTTGTTCATATGCAGAATTCATATATCGACCGGAGTTTCTTGTCTAATGGTCTCAATATTTGTTGGACTACATTATCATCTCGTATATGCTATATGATGCTTCTACATTATCATCTCGTATACACTATATGATGCTTCTTTAGTTTTGGTAACCTGTGTTCTGACTCTTCTGAGCCTCTTAGGCTCTTTCTTTTTTCCAGATGCAGTTTCTTGATTAACGATACTCTCCCTGTTGTTTGAAGTTCTCTTAAGTTAGTTATTTTTAAAATTGTTGATTTTTTTCATGTCAATTTCCAGAGTAAGCTTTGCTTTTCCAATTCAGCAAGTGGTACCGTTGCTGAAGGAGACAACAAAACAGAAGAAAAGTAAGTCCTTGAAGATTTGGCGTTTTTTTTTTCATTTTTTTTTAACTCTTTGAATTTTGCAAATGGTTCATGGTTTTTTTTTTTTTTTAAAAAAAGGAATTTTATTCCTGTAAAGAAAAATCCATATTAGAGGGGGATCAAGTCAAACCCTCTAATATAGAAATACAAAGAATCATAGAAGATTTACAATTTAACAAGGATAGAAGCTTTTTCCAAATCATGTAATAATTCTTCTAGCTGAAATATTTTCCATCACTGACTATTCTTCTTATCACTGCCATCCTTCGTCCTCTTCAGAATGTCCACCATGTTGACTCTTCTTAACACAAAAGCTGGTACAAATTCCATGTGCTGTCTATTCTTCACTACCGTCCTTCATCCTTTCCAACATATCTACCATGTTGACTCTTCTTAGCAAAATCCAGAAGCCGCATATGCAGTCACATTCCTAGCTTCTTACGCACCCAATGTTCACTTTGGGCAAGTGACCAGCCATAAACGGAATTGACATGTCTTTACCGTAGCCGTTACTACGGACTAGATAGACCAAAGGTGGATCTATTCACCCTATTAGGCTTTTTGGCAAAACCTCAGCCAACAACGGATTTGATATGTCTTTACCGTAGCCGTTTGCTACGGACTAGATGGATATTTTTTATGGTGCATCCATCCACCAAAACCAACTATACAGGAATGTAAGCCTGCTTGAAAACCGTAAGCCATTCCATCTCCAAGACATTTTCCCCCTTAGGGCTTTAAACCAAATCAGAACTAACATTACTGCATTCAGCTTCCATTTTCTCTGCTACAATTGGCAAGGATCAGTGATGATCCGAGATTCCTCAGAATAACAACAGAAAATCAGAGTATCAGAGGGTACAAAACCAGTAAATTGACAAAACATCACTTAGCGATTCAGCACTATCAGTCATAATAATTCTGCTGAAAATGAATAAACTGAAAAGTTCTGCACTCTGCCATTCATTCTCAAAATTCCATCTTTCATATCAGAGGTCAATAAGGAAACCGTAAAAATAAATCAGAATCTCAGAAACCACTAATGCCAGCAAATCCAGCAGCATATCAGCATAACAAAATCCGTTGTACTCTGTTCATAAGGTTACCAATGCAAAACTGAAAACAGCAGCCAAATCTGAAAAACTCTGCACATTGGCACATTCTGGCACAGACTTAATCTCTACATGCCTGAAAACTCTGCGATAGCAAAGATAAACTAGTAGCCAAAGAAACATTCCTGCTATTTTTCGGTAGCAACCATTCTTAAGGTTTCCAATGCAAAACTAAAAAGTAGCAGCCAAAACTGAACAACTCTGCACATTGGCACATTTTAAAACTCTGCGGTAGCAATACTATTTGGTGGCCAAAATAGCATTCCTGCTATTCAACTGGAACAAAAACTGCATGCAATAACAAAAACATCTGGTGGCCAAAAACTGCATGTAATACAAACAAAACTGGAACAAAAACTATACAGACTTCTCCTTTTTTCCATCAAGGTGGGGAAAACACTCTGTCTTATCATTGACAAAACCTTGAAAAAATTATATTAGAATGTTAGCCACTAACAAAAATTCTACAACTGAAAATTAATTTCAAAATTGAGATCAAAAGATTTCTCAGAATATCTTTAACAGCATCTTCTGTAAGAGAAATTAAAACCTTGTTTTGTATAAAATTCTTTCATCCTTTCCCAACCAAAAGACCTGCTCTTAAAGCAGCTTTCGACTCAGCCTTATGTAAGGGAGACCTACCCTATCAATCTTACATATCCCATAAAGAGCTTTGTCTATATCCTTGATTCTTAGAAATTTATCTTCATAATAGTTGAATGCTTGATTGGCTAGATAATCAGCAGCCATATTTGCCTCCCTATATACATGTGAGTAATAAACCTGATATTTCTTAATCAAAATTCTGATCTTCAAAATTGTCTTCCTATAATCCCAACAAATGGCCGATGAGGTAATAATTTTTAAAGCCACCATTGAATCAGATTCAAGCCAAACCGGCAAACATTTGTACGTTACACACAGCTCCAAACCAACAAGTATGGCCTTCAATTCTGCTACTAGATTAGAGCACACACCCAATTTCCCATGTTTTGCCAAAATAAAATGCCCCAGATGATCAGCAAATGGTTCATGGTTGATAATTGTTTTCTCATTTTCTCTGTGAAAGTCAGCTATTCAGAATCAGACCCTTTATAATATTTAAAATCCATGTTTTTCTTGTTGAGTTCTTGGAACTAATGTTGAGACCAAATATTCAGTGTGTTTTTTTAATCTGTAATTTTTATCAATTTTCTTTTTAACAAGTCAAAACTATTGATCCAATGCCAATGATTCTTCCTTAGGACCCACGATGGTTTTGTGAATGCATCTTAATAATTTAACTTGCACATAATTGTAGCTCCGGCCTCTCAAACTGTTTCATTCTTGACAAAATCTTCTCTTCTTTGGTGAACAGGACATCAGAACATGGAATTTCTGGTAGGGAACCTTCTGAAACACATTTTCTTTCCTTGTTTGATTGTGTCATTTAGTTCTAATACATCAAATGTTTGCTACTTTGCTTTAAGCTGTCATTTAGTTCTAATACATCAAATATTTTATTTTTAATAAAGAGGTGACACTTTTGTCACATAACATTACTGTGCCTTTGTAGGTGGTTTTTAGAACACTGTTAGCTTCCTTGGTGCCTATAATTGGTTTCAACGCAGTGATGACATCTGAGCATTTTGCTTCGTTTTTGGTTTGCCATTCAATATCAAATCTCATGACATACTATTTTTCTATGCTTTATGAGAGTTATATGACTTAAGGACCAAAATTTTGTTGGTACTTGCTTCATTCTGCATGATATATGACTGATGTTAAGTTCCCTTAAGAAATTGCTACTATTTAGTATGAATAGTTTCAATCTACATTCTAACAGTACCATGTTTACATAACATAATCTATAATCTTATTTAAGTAACTTGCTACTTTACTGAGAGCCATGTTGCAACTTGATGATGATGAGGTGCGAGTTTCTGCAACAAAAGTCATGGGAATCATGTCTCAGGTACAACATCTTTTATGTGATTGATTTTTGGGATTTGTGTCTATTGCAAGACAGTGGTATGAAGTTGATTACCATATTTGGTCTAGCTGTGAAATGATAGATGAATCTACTATTAGAGAAATACTTACAACAACTTGCTACAAATGCTTCTGCTTCGTTTTAGTTTTTTTAAGATGCTTTATGAGATTTTTTGTATACTTTTGTTTTATTTTGCATTGAGGCACTGATGTACAATCTTATTTATTCTCAGTACATGGAAGATAATGAGTTCCAGGATCTGCTACAAGTACTTATGGATATGACTGAATCTGCAACCTAGTTCATTAGACATAGATCTTTTCAGTTAAAAAATGGGAGTGGCCCAGTAAGACTTGCCGTTGAGCGTTGTGCTCTGCATATTTTTCAGTTAACAAAAGTGTAGCGCCCCGCCTTCTCTACCTTAGACGGACCGTTACTTTTCTACTTCTTGACTCTAATGCACGACTAAGAATGCGGAACTTCTTTTTTTTCTTTTAAATTCATCTAGGGATGATATTCTAACTCTAATAGTCATGCATGATACAATGGCATACTTCCTTTCTCTAGAACTTCACTGCAATGGTACCAGTCGGCTGCCATCTAACCAGTCGACTGGTATCGGCCACAGAAAGTTTCTGGGCGCGGCACCAGTCGACTGGCCTCTTGGCAGTCGACTGATGCATCGAACAGAAGCTGTCGTTCGATAGGGCAGTCGACTGATACTGAACCAGTCGACTGGCACGCCTGAAAATCTGAAATTCAGATTCGAAACCTTGTCTCAATGGTCCACCAAACTTATAGTTTCAAGCCATACAAAGACACAACACCATTTCTATACTCTATACTAGTTTCCTAAATATTTTAGCCAATCAAAACAACTTCATAAACTCGAAATTAGAACTTTTGCGGAAGAAATTAAGTTATGAAAATCTATATGAACTTTAAACTAGAGTTTTATACCAAACTTAACTCCTATGCATTCATAATACCAAAACACATGTTCTACACCTTACTAAAGCATTTTGGAATGTAATGCAACTTTTCTAGGCATATTTATAGCAATAAAAACTTGATTCAAAGGGAAACTCACAATATCTTGGCACATGCATCAAATAGCTCCATCAAGTATCAATATTCAAAACTACTCACACTTATACTCATCCAATGCAATCATAAGGATATGTATGCTAAATAAAATGACATGGAACCTTTACTCATGGTTTTAGGATATGCAAAATATCTAAAACGCAAATACTTGGATAAATGCTATATGATCTAACTTAAACTAAGACTTTATAATAAATGCACTTTAAGTCCTTCATTCATCTTGTCCCAAGGACCTCTCCAAGGTCAGCCACCACACACACGTCACTCAGCACCGCCTTGTCGCCTTCCTTCAGAATTGCTTGCCTTTACCTTTACCTGCAGCAAGAGGAAATGCAACTAATAAGCAAAAAGCTTAGTAAGTACTATCTAGCTCACAAAATCTCGAAAATGTGCAAACATGCTTTTTAAACAATGTGAAATCATATGAGATACTTTTATGCTTAAAAGAAAACTAAACCATGTATACTCAAGCATTAATAAGTCTCAACTTACTTGTTCTTGGCTTAACTTGAACTTTAGCAATTCTTTAACTTTAAATCTTCCTTTAACTTTTAGAAAACTTCTTTAAACTTTAGAAAACTTTGCTAAAGCATATACTTGAAAATAATAACTCACTTGGATCCACTTAAGACGTAAGTACCATCTTATGCACGTTCCCTAAAAGGTTGGGGTAGCGAGCCACCAATCCTAATAGAGCAGACCTTGGTCTACCAGGGCCAAGACCTTGGAATTGGACACCTGGATTTCTTTAACGACGCCCTTGGACGCCGGGTACTGGCCTTAGAAAATAAAATACTTACTTTTTCTTATCTTGAATGCCTTGGCATTTTAACGAGCACCTTGTGTGCCCAAATCCCTAAGTCTTGACTTTTGGGGATTTCTTAAGGCCTTGGCCTTTTCTTTTCTTATCTTTATCTTCTCTTTTCTTTTCTCATAACTTTTCTTAGCCCCTAACCTCATATAGGGTACTTAATCAAACTTATACAAGCATGGATTAAACTAGAGTTACATGCAAAATCATAAACTCAAGGAAAATTGCACTTTTAACTTTCTAACAGGAAAAACTTGCGGAAAAACTGCCTCTTACTGCAGGTGAGCAGTACTTACATTGATATCTTGGACTTACAACCAAAATTGACGTCTAGGGCTCGGGAGAAACTTGAGATCTCGATGAACCGTTCGCGCCTACGCGTTTCTCTCGTCGAGACGAACGAAACGCTCCGCCCTCCTTGCTTCTTCCTTGGCCGGCGCCCCCTTAGAAGAGGAGAGGGGGTCTTGGTGTGGTTGGCGTGCGCACAAGAGAGGGGAGGGGGTCGGCGGATGGTGAGGGTTTAGTTGAGAGAAAAATAAAATTTCTCTCCTTAATGATCTATTTATACTTAGGGTATTTAAGTCCAACTTTATAACTTAACTTAATATTTCTCTATTTTCTTTCAGCACACCCCTGCTGGGGCTCCTGGTTAACCCGACCAACTTAAGTCGTTGATCCCACGGGAGGTCTCGGGTTCAAAACTCATCCAGGCAACTTTTTGCCGAAAACTCTATTTCTTTTAATAAAAATACTAAACGGACTCGGAAAATTCCCTAAAAATATTCTAAAAATTCCTAAAAATATCTAGAATATTTCTAAAACATTTCTAACTAATTTCAAGGACTTTAAGGACTTAAAGTGGAAATTTTGGGGCGTTACAAAAAGGTCAGTGTTACATTGATTCTGTTTATCATAATCTCTAATAGTTCATCTAGGTATGCTTTATACTTCTTTTTAGTTGTCACATATGGAAGCAGTCTTATTTGTGTGTATATAATCTCTTATCCCAATTTATTATTTTTATGCAGTGTTAAAGCAGATTGAGTTAACAAGCAGCCCCAAAGAACAACTTGTGAATGATGAAGTTTTATAGAACTTGTGAATTGAGATATTTTTTGTATTTAATATGGAATACAAACACTTTTGTAAATAATGCACTGTATTATAAGTGAATTTTGTAAACTATTATCAGTGTAAATTGTGAATATTATCAATTGTGAATAAAAATGCTTGTAAATTGTGAATATTGTAAATTGTGAATATTATCAATTATGAATAAAAATGTTTATAAATTGTGAATATTATAAATTGTGAAAAACACTGCCTATTAAAAAGACAACGTTTTTTAAGTAACAATACACAACACGATTTTTGCGTTGTCTTTGTGCCAAACCACAACGCTTTTTCCGCGTTGTCTTTGATACCCGACTTTTAACAACAGCGTCAATAACAACGCTTTTTAAAAACCAATAGACAACGCGAAAAAAGCGTTGTCTTGGCTCCAAACCACAACGCGGAAAAAGTGTTGTCGTAGATATACTTTCTACAACGGCTTCATCAACATCTCTTTTTAAGCATTAACGACAACGCGGAAAAAGCGTTGTTGTTTAAATTTTTTCTTGTAGTGTGGTATCAGAGCTTGGTGCTCTGTTTACGGCTTAACAACCGAGAGTTCTCAACAAGATGGCATTGAGAGAAGGCTTCTCCACCACCCGACCTCCATTCTTTGATGGCGCCGACTTCCAATATTGGAGATCAAAAATGGAATACTATTTGAAGATGGATATCCATACGTGGTTCGCGGTGAATGAGGGATTCATCCCTCCTAAGGATGATGAAGGCAAAGAACTTGAGCCATGGAGGTGGACTGCCGAACAAATAAGGAAGAGTGAAGCCGACGCGAAGGCGGTTGTCACTCTACAATGTGGCATGAACAAAGACCAACTCATCAAGGTTGGTCCCTTCATGAGTGCAAAAGACTTGTGGAACAAACTCATAGAGCTCCATGAAGGCACCCGAGACTCGAGGATTGCAAAGAGGGACTTGTTCCTCAATCAACATCAAAATCTCTCCATGAAGGAGAATGAGTCGGTAAGTGAGCTCCATAGCCGGTTCAAGGAAGTCCTTAATGGACTTCATTCAATTGATGAAAAGGTCGAGAATCGCGACCTTGTGAGGTATGTCTTGAAAGCATTTCTAAGGAATGCTTTGTGGTCATCCATGGTGGATGCCTACAAAGTATCCAAGGATTTATCTATTGTAAAGTTAGATGATTTATTTTGTGAGATGGAATTGCATGAAATGGCTAACAAAGGCCCCAAGGAGAAGGGGATTGCCTTAGTTGCAGGGGACCGGATCAACAAGAAGAAGAAGGAGAAGAAGAAGGAGAAGGAGGTCTCATCATCTTCATCTTCTTCCGGATACGAATCCAATTCCGAGGAGGATGGCAGTGGCTCTTCTTCATCCGAAATGACCAACTTTGTGAGGAGGATGATGCGAAGAGACCAACGTTTCAAAAGGAGAGATAACACTAGTGAATTCAAGCTTGATAAGAATAATGCATCTTGCTTTGAGTGTGGTAGGAAAGGACATTTCAAGAATGAATGTCCGAAGCTTAAGAAGGAGGAGAAATCCAAAAGAAAAGAAGAAAAATCCAAGAAGAAGAAGAAAACTTTGAAGGCTTCATGGGATGAGTCATCCTCTAGTTCATCCGATGATGAGAAGGAGGAGAAGAGCACAAGGCAAGTGGCTCTCATGGCTCTTGGAGAGGAGAGCAGTGATGAATCTTCAAGCTCCTCAAACGCGGCTTCATCATCTTCGGATGATGAAGAGGTAACTTCTCCCGAGCTTGAAAAATGTTATAGAGCAATTGCATGTTTAACTAGTATGCTTAAGAAATCCAAAAACAAAGCTAAAGCATTGCAATTAGAAATTGATCAATTGAAAGCTTCTAGGGATGATAACATTGATGACTTGCATGTTGAATTACTAGAAGATGAAATTAAATCTTTGAAACATGAGATTGTAAGCCTGAAATCCTCTAAGGTTGAGGAAATCAGTGTTGGATCGAGAGTTGCGAGAGAGGGGGGGGGTGAATGTCGCAATTCGTTCGGATTTAAAAAGAGCGGATGCGCAGCGGAAATAAGACACAACAACAATGCAAACACAGTAGGTTTACTTGGTTCGGAGCCTGGGTCGACTCCTACTCCAAGGCCCACGGTCGTTGACCGTTTTCTGCGGGCAATTCTATAAGTTCGTAAAAGTTTACAAGACAGATAATAATAGGAATAGTTTAGTAAACTTTTAAATACAACTCTTGTTACCGACGTCCGGTGAATATCGAAGTTCCGGAGCAGCGGGACGTCGTCGGCTTGAGTTGGCAGCTTTCTGGAGCGTGTCGCGGAAGCAGAAGAGCGCAGAAGTGTCGAAGGAAATTGATTGTTGAAGAAGAGGGTCGAGGGTCCCTTTAATAGGGCTGGGGGCGCCCGGGATGCTCGGGGCGCCCCCCCCCCCCCCCACGTGGCTTTCGATCCGGCGAGCCCTCTGGTCAAGGCTGATCTCTGCTTCTTCGGGATCACATTTGACTGGGGCGCCCGACGCGCGCGGGGCGCCCGACGCGCGCGGGGCGCCCGGTTTGACCGGTCAAGGCTTCATCTTCTTCGCGAGGGTGAGCTGCTGCAGCTGCCAGTGGCACAGTGGGCGCCCGGGACACGCGGGGCGCCCGATGCGCGCGGGACGCCCGAAACATCCGGGGCGCCCCCAAATGTGCTGCTGTCGGGGCGTTTACTTGCTCTGCTGACTTTGGGTTGACTCTGGGGCGCCCGAAACATCCGGGGCGCCCCCAAATGTGCTGCTGTCGGGGCGTTTACTTGCTCTGCTGACTTTGGGTTGACTCTGGGGCGCCCGAAACATCCGGGGCGCCCTGGTCAGCTACTGCCTCACTCCTTTGAGGCTCTCTGAGCTGCAGAAACACAGTCCTTCGGTCCTGCATCCAGGGTTAGTCCAAAACAGCAATTAATAAGTTAATTTTACACAGCCTTGGCTGTCTTGGTTCTGACTTTGGGTCTCCAAAATCGAGCCCTAGGTCGAACCGACGCCTAATGTTCCCTCTAGGGGAACGCGTCCTCACCTACTCCTCTCAGGAGAGTTTACCTGATGCCAACCGGATCCTCCAGTTGGACTTTTGCCCGGCAGTCCTTCGCCAGGTCTTGAGTTGCCAAGCTTCCCTTCGCTTGGTGCCTAGCAGCCCTTCGCTAGGTCTTTTTCTTCTGGCAGCCTTTCGCCAGTGCCTAGCATTCCTTCGCTAGGGCTTGTCCATTCTGGCAGTCCTTCGCCAGAGCCTAGCAGCCCTTTGCTAGGGCTTTTCCTGTCTGGCAGTCCTTCGCCAGTGCCTAGCATTCCTTCGCTAGGGCTTTTCCTGTACACTCAAGAAACTTTGTTAGACAACGACTAACCCTTAACTTTTGAACCCTTTTGTCAATATCAAAACACAGGTTTGACTTGGGTGCATACTGCACCAACAATCTCCCCCTTTTTGATATATGGCAACCTAGTTCAAAAAGTTAAGGAAAAATGCTGAAATTAAAAATCCTAAGTTAGATTCCCTCCCCCTGGAAGAAATCTCCCCCTAGGTTTTTCAAAAATAGGTGGTGTAAGTGAAGTACTTAGAAGATTTCAAGTTTTGATAATAAGTTAGGAAATCTCTAAAGTTTTTGCTAAGTTTTTTGAAAAAACATTCTTAGTTTGGGAAACTTAGAAAATTTTCAGTTTTTGGAAAAAAATTTCAGACTTTAGAAAATATTTAAGCAAAAAGCAAAAAACATTAAGTTTCGAAATAGTTCAGAGTTTAGAAATAAATAGTTCAGAGTTTAGAAATAAATAGTTCAGAGTTTAGAAATAAAGCTAGAAATGATTTACCAATTTTTTCAGTTCAACCCTTTTGAAGAAGATTATGAAGAAAATTTTTTAAAAATTTTGTTCCCTGCTTCTTTTCCAACTCTCCCCCTTTGACATATATCAAAAAATGTAGAGAAAAAATTTTTGCAATAGTTAAATAAAGCATTTGCTGTACTGAATCAAAACCAAGACCTAGGTCTGGTTAACTCTTTAGGGATCTGTCTAACCCAATTAGCTACTTACTAACTGTTATAAACAGTAGTTTTGGCTAGGGTTAGTCAAGTTAAGTGAGTTGTTCAAGTTAGATTGTCTAAACTTGACACTTAACTTGATTGCTGTTTAGTTTGTATTTAGTGCCCCAACTACTGCAGATGCACTGACTTAAAGCATCTTGAGTTAAGGCAAAGACCTAAGCATCTCAACCCTTTCTAAGTTATCATTCAAAAGTACCCTAAGGTGCTTGTGAGATGCTGGCTTCTAGATCTATAGGTGCATGCAGTTCTAGGGTTAGAGCCTAGGCTAAGTCCATTTCGAAAAGAGGCCCTAGTTTTGAAGGGGGTATTTTTGAAATAAAACTAAAAAAAAAATTTAAAAGACATTTCAAGATCAATATAAAATCAAAAGTCAAAAACCGAATGATTCTAATCTACTAAGCATAACCCTAACTGCCTTCTTAGTGAGCTAAACTCAGATTCAGGTAGGGGTTTAGTGAATATGTCAGCTAGGTTGGATTTGGAGTCTACATGCTTAAGGACTATTTCACCCCTAGCTACGTGATCTCTTACAAAGTGATGTTTTACTTCTATGTGTTTGGTTCTAGAGTGTTGTATTGGGTTTTTGGTTAAGTTAATTGAGCTAATATTGTCAATATTGACTTGGGTCTGATTGTAGTCTAGTTGAAAGTCCTTAAGAGTATGCATCATCCATAGAGTTGAGCTACACACTCTCCTAAGGCTACATATTCAGCTTCAGTTGTTGATAAGGCAACACAGTGTTGCTTTCTACTGCACCAACTCACCCAAGCTGTTTCCTAAAAGTTGACAGCTTCCACTTGTACTTTTTCTATCTAATTTACAACCAGCATAGTCAGAATCAGAGTATCCTGATAACTTAAAGGATGAAGTCCTAGGGTACCAAATCCCTACATTTGGGTGCCCTTAATGTATCTTAAAACTCTTTTCAG
>JAGFNQ010002567.1:0-101217 GCA_024364735.1 Boesenbergia rotunda | reverse complement strand
AAGGCAACAGCCTTACAAACGGAAGCCTGCAATATATGTATACAAAAACAAGAACAAATTGAGACCTTACAGGCACGATTTAAATATAGCACTTAAAAGTTTGGAGGAAGCCACAAGTGAGACAGCAACAGCTATCAGTGCCAAGGATCAAATTATTGCTCAGAAAGAAACAATAATTGCAGAGAAGGAGTCCCAACTGAAACAAAAAGATGACATCATTTTTGAAAAGGATAAATTATTGGTAACTTATATTCGCAGCTTAAAGTACAAGAGGAGCATAATGAAAAAAGGGTAGCTGCAAGAGAGAAGATCATACTTCAGTCTAACCAAAGAATCAAGACGCTGTATGAACAATTGCAAAGCAAAGGGTCAGATGAAGGTGAGCCACTTGCCAAAAAATTAAAAATAACTCAGGTCAGACAAGACTACCAGCCCAAAGGCAAGGGCAAACAAGTTGTTCAGGATGAAGATGAGGATGAAGATAAAGATGATGATGAAGATTACGCGGCTCCTGCCCTCATCAATCTCAGATACTACAACGCAAACAAATAAATCTGAGACCTCCACCCAAACAAACATATCTTAACATCACGCAGCTAAAGCTAAAGAATTTTAAAAGGTCAAAAGCAAAATCTTGAGGAATTCCAGGGCAATTTTTAAGAAGAAGCCTAAAGATGCAGAGATTGCTGAAACATTATTAAAGCTTAGTAAATTAAAGTGAGTTAGTTGCTATTGCATTTGAAAAAATATTGTAAAACAATGATGATTATTGACATTCATTAATAAAATTGAATCTTCAAGAATTTCATTAAGTTGCTTATCTTATTTGCATGTAGGTATGAGTTAAATCCAGTATGGTCCAATGGGACCTTTACATTAGATATGCTATCTTTTTTGACAATATTTGATTGGAATGACTACACCACTGGGGATTGCATCAATGTATACTGGACTATTCTTGGAAATGAAGCAAAAGCGTGTAACTCACCATACCAGCCCTCCATATTGTGTGGGGTGGGGTTTGATGTAAGTTAATTAGTTACTAAATTATTATTGTTTTTTTCTATGATTTAGTCCACTGACACTTCCTTTTTAATAACCATAGGATCTTTTTGAGGCGATTCACGCTCAGGCTTTTGAACAAACTATTGCTACTTATACGGATAAGCCGATTAGATATATCATCTGTCCTCTAAATAATACAGACGATCATTGGCATCTAATGGTTATTGACCTCGTGGAAGGTTGTATCCATCATTATAATTCTCTCGGCGCCACAGAAGGGTACACTGCCAAATTTGAAAAAACTGTAAGTTTTCTACTTCATAGATATACCTCAACAAAAAGTTTCATACCAATATAATTGTTACTAATGTCATATCTGTGTAGGTGGTGTTTTTCAAAAATTTGAACTGGTCTTATTACAAGACATGGAATAAAGGATTGTCTTCCATATCTGGGACAGAGTTTACTAAAATTGTTGTACAAGGACCCACCCAAAGCAGATCGTAAGAGGATGTTTATTTTTGTTAAAAATAACAATGCATTTCATAGTTGGTTTTATAAGATGACAACAATGTCAATATTGGTTTTTCAGGTCGGATTGTACATTTTTCATGATGCGGTATGCAGAAAGTCTAGTTTTTCAAAGATCTACAAATTTTAGCCAAAAGGAAATGAAAAATTATCGATTTCAGGTGGGCTATAAAATAATGAGAGACAAGTGCTGGAAGCTAAATCTGTAACTAGAGTTTTTGTTCATACTATGCATATGTAATTGTCAGCACAAACATTGTATTTGTAATTATACAATCCATGTACTCCTTCTCAAATCAATGAAACTTTGCTTCGGATCATTGTTTTTGTCTCATATATGATCTGTAATCTGTAATTGTTGTCGAACCGATCAGTAATATTGAACCTTGTTTTTGCTAGAATCATTTGAATTGAGGACCACATTGGGCCTGAAACAAAAGCATTTTAGGAAACCCAGTCAGTGCCTGAAACAAAATGATTCAGTTGTATAATGTAAGTTTAATGACAAACAATATATGTTTGTAGTTATAATGTATGTAAACCATTTTGATACTCCAATGGAGCATTGCTTTCGATCCTTGTTATTGTGTAAAACTGTAATCTATAATCTGTCCTCTTGTCGATACTATAAGCAATATTGAACCTTACTTTTCCTCTACCCTAATTTTAAATCACAGCCCACGCTGGGCCTGAAATGAGATTATTTCAGGCCCACGCTGGGCCTGAAATAATTCCATTTCAGGCCCAGCTTGGGCCTGACACAATAATGTTCAGGCCCACGCAGGGCCTGACACAATAATCTCATTTCAGATTTCAAATAATTCAATATTAGAATGATTAAATATTTTATATAAATATACATGTTGTGAAATTATTTTTAATATTAAACAAAAAAAAGAGTACCTACATAGACATTGCATACCACAATTTAATTCCATCCACATCATTACCTCATATTTTCAGAATTTGGCACAGCAGGAGGTTTGTTTCATGGAACTATGATATTTTGATTTCTCAAAACTCATTACCAGTAGTTAGAGTTTAGATAGCTAGGAGATGGTATTTTTGGTCTCCAAACATAGTCCTAATGATTATCAATTACGTGTTAATACAGTATCAGTTGGCACAGAACAATGATTCAACAAAGCAAACAAACAAACAAAGGGTCTCAAATGACATATATTCACAAACCATAGGACTTCAGGACTTCAAGACCTGAAATTACATTATTGTGGGTTTCAAAATCCGAAAACTTCACAACTGCTCAATTCTGCTTACATCACTTTACACAAGAAGAAATGTATCATAATATTGAAATACTTCTTCAAGTCACAACATTAACAACAACTAGTTTTTTGACAATACTATAGCTGTACAATATACAAAATATATACATTCAGTTATCCTCCATACAAAATATACATTTCAATCAGAATATTGGGTCACTACATATACCAATTAACTCAAGACCTTGGGGCTGGCGGCATTCTATATGTCCTTTTATTATGACCAAGTTGTTTGCACCGGCTGCATTTTAGTTTGACCTTGCCATTGTGTCTGGACTCTATCCATGCCTTCTTTCGTCTACCAGGCTACACAAGGCTACGGGGACATAGAACTGTAATGTCGTTTACTCCAGTAGGCCAAAACTGCTTGCTTCTACAAGGAAAAATACGATCCATGTAAACCCACTTCCAAGTTTCAGAATAAAAATAATGCTCACAATAAGGAAGTGTATCCATGTTCCTGTGAATGCTTACGGCAATAGCATGTGAGCAAGGAAGTCCTGAAATTTGAAACTCCCCACAATGACAAAACTTTTTTTCCAAATCAACAATGTATGAAGTGCCCCATGTTTCTACTTCCATTTCTGATTGAGAGTAAGGGTGAACCTTATAAGCTCTTGCTTTCTCTCTCCTTGAATCCATTTTTTTTGTAGCATAAGGTGTCAAAGCAAGCTGTCATTTGGAGACTTCCTCTCTACGGTTATAGAACCATTGAGCAACTTTTCTTCTTGTATTATCAATTAACCTGTTTATGGGAAGCTCACGTGTAGACTTGAACAAAGCATTTAAGCTCTCCACACAATTCGTGGTAAGCATTCTGTACCTTCTCCCTGTAAAGTGTGCATTTGCCCACCTTTTAGGGTCAATGTTGTGAAACCACTTATGGGCAACTGGATGTTTTTCAAGCATTGTCTGCATTATCATATCATATTGGAGTGTTGTGTTGGCTCATGCTGCTGCCCAAAACAAACCTACAGCAGCTCTACTTCCAGTATCAGTTACCATATTACAACACATGTGGTGGCAACAAAAGACATGATCCGCGTTTGGGTAAACTTTTTTAACTGCTGATATAATGCCCCGATGTCTATCTGATATACTATGGTGATTGAGTGATCATTGACACCAAAGAACCTCTTTGTATGCTCCAAAAATCACTCCCATGCAGACCCACATTCAACTTCAGCTATTGCGAAGGCAACTGGAAGAACATTGTCATTACCATCAATCGTCGTTGTAATCAACATTACTCCCGGAAACTTTCCTCTTAGGTGTGTGGCATCAATTCCGATAAGTCTACGCAAATAAGACCTGAAAACCCTTCGGCAAGCACCAAAACCCCAAAAACACCGCTGGAACTGATTGTCACCATTCCTGCATAGTGCCACATACGTTTCAGGATCTCTAGCTCTTAACTCACGCAGATATTGTGGAAGATCTCTGTAAGCCTCATCATAATCTCCAACAACCTTTTTCAATACTTTCTCCCTAGCTATGTATGCTTTTCTGTATGATATGGTCACTCCAAATCTAGCTTTAATATCTGATATAATCATACTTGGTTTGTATTGTTCATTATGAAGAAATTGCTCTTCAACAAAAGAAGCAACAAATGATGAAGAGCATGCATGATGATCAGCACTTTCCCTAACAGTTCCGCATTGGTGTTCCTTTATATATTTTGTAACAGTGAACTCTACTTCCCCCCTTGCTACTACTCTCCATGTACATGGTTGGTTGAAGCACACTGCTTTAACTCTATTTTTTCGGGTGTCAACTGAGTTATATCTCATATGCTTAATCATGGCATGTTTGACAAGTGCATTCTTGAATTCTTCTCTAGATGGGAATATCTGCCCCACAAAAAATTCATGCCCATCTCTTGCCTCTAACTCTCCAATTGGCCCAGGAAGCAATCGAGAATTTAAAATATAAGGATCTTCAGCTAATGGAAACTCCTCCTCTAAGTCACTGTACTCATCTGGGGGGAAATCATATTCCTCAATCTGCATATCATCGGCTTGGAATTCTAGTACACTTATAATGGGTTCTAATTCATTTGCATTCCGGATTTCAATTCCTTCCTCCCCACTCCAAGTTGCCTCAAAGAATTCAACAACTCTTGAAGAAGAATTCAAACCCTCACCTTCTATATTAGTTGCTTCTTCATTTAGATCAATTGTCAAATTCCTTGTAATTTCTGATCCATTCCCCGTGACAGCATTATCATCAAGAGTATTCCATATTTCGGAGATAATTTCGTCAACAACATTATCATCCCTGAAAAATAAATTACAATTACATTTAGCAAACTTTGAAAATCATAATCAAGGACCTAGGAAGACTCAAACCTCTAACCTTGCTGAAAAACCCTGAAATTTTCCCAGTTGAGGCACACGGTGGGCCTCAAATCACTTGATTTGAGGCCCACCCTGGGCATGAAATGGAGGTATTCAGGCTCAAACTGGGCCTGAATTAAAGTGATTTCAGGCCCTGACAAGTTTTTATTTCAGGCCCTCCATTGGGCCTGAAATGTTTTTATTTCAGGCCCGAGGTGGGCCTGAAATGATTTATTTCAAGCCCACCTTGGGCCTGAAATCATTTTATTTCAGGCCCACCCCTGTGTGCCTCCCAGGGCCTGAAATCACAGGGCCTGAATTATATTGATTCAGGCCCTCAAATGCAATGATTTTAGCACCTGTAAGAGCCTGAAATCTTTTCATTTCAGGCCCTGGGAGGACCTGAATTTCTTTTTTTTCAGGCCCTGCCAATGCCTGAAAACAACATATTTCATTCACTCCTAGGGCCTGAAATCTAATGATATCATGCACTCCTAGGGATTGAACTCCTTTAATTTCTGGCCCTTCTAGAGCCTGATATGGCAATATATCACCCCTAGGTCGAATTCAAGCATTTTTTTATCTTAATTTTAACAAATTTCAGAGAGCCCTTATTATGTAATCATATCACCCTTAGACTCCTCCAAACATACAAATTGTAGCAAGAGTTGATAAGTATAAAACTAGATCTGATACAATATCAAAGATGATAATCATACGTACATTACTATTTGTATTTGTTACCAATCTGTTGTTTGCTTTTTCTCCTTCAACACCTATTTTCCTCAGCTGCCTTGATGAATTTAGTTGTGCAAGGTCGAAATATATACGTACCCTCGTGATGATTCGACTTGTGCAAGGTAGTAATATATATATAGGCTGAGAAAATTTCCACTACCTTACCATCCGAACCACATATTCTTATTTTACTATAAAAGTGGTTCGGATGTCTCGAAAATGGGAATGGAAAACGTCTTTTGTGGCGCCAAGGGTATAATAGGAAGTTCACTTAAAGGGCTGCGCCCTTTGGTAAAATAGAAATCATGGGACACCCTTTGGTAATTTCGAATTATTACGTACGTCTTTTGGTAATTTGCCCTAAAAATAATGTATGGAAAAAAAGTTAAAAAGGGAGGGTTTTAAAATCTCTCTTTTAATTTTTTTTATTAAAGTGGTCCAAATCTTCTTCTTCTTGTTCTCAAATCACTATTATTCAGTAGAATTGATTTTTTTGGTTAAATACTTTATAGAGTTCTAAAATCATTTTAAACAAATTTTAATTTAAACTTCTGATTTAATTGACATGATTATTTTTTTTTTACTTTGTAAAATTAAATTTTTATTTAATAATTGGATGAAGTAAAATTCATAAAATTATTTTTCTATAAATTTAAACTTAATATCATTATTTTAACTATTTTTATCGTGTTAAATATTTTATATCAATCTAAATTTTTATTGCCATTTTTATATTGTTAAATACTTTATAAATTTCATTTCATACGAACATAAAGTTAAACAATGACTTTTTTATTTTACAAAATTAAAAATATATTCAAAGAACAATTAAGAAAAAAAGCTGAGGGCAGTATTCATTTTTCACCAAGTATTATATAAATACAAGAATATTAGTCGCTAGAATATAATTCTTAATTAATCTGAATTAGTTACTAACTAGCCAAGCCAACTAATGTTAATAACTAGATTATCATAATTATAGGCGTAATGAACCAGAGCCGAAGGTTTCGACGGTTATAATTGAAGTGTTTAGGCTTTTAATCCGCGTTACAGTACATAGTACATTTATACGCTTTCTTTAACCTCCATCGATCTTTCACTCTCTCTCCTCGTACTCCTCCATTTCCATTCGCAATTATCGCCGGATTTAGGGATTCATCGCGACAAGCTACCAATTCACGAATCCCTCGCGAATTCGATTGATCGATCCAAACTCGCGGAAGCAAGCACACAGGTTTCTTCTCTGAGAAAGTTCCCATTTTTCTGCAAAAAGAAGAAGAAATTTTGTGGTTTCTGCGGGCGGAAGGAATCAAGGGAAGATGTATTCAGATCGTTGACGCTGGATACGCCGATGGATAGTGATTTGTTCTCCAATGGCTCCTTCCGAGGCCACAGCATCCATGTCGCAGAGACCGATGGCGTCGCGACGCCCCCTGCGTTCTTGTCGCCTTTACATCCATCGTCCCTGCCATCTTCGCCGAGTTCTATCCGCCATCGCGTTTCTAAAATGGACACTCTCGCTGGGGTCGCCATCAAGTACGGAGTCGAGGTAATTAATCAAGGCATTTTTCTTATACGAAATAAACATTTGTTCTCGATTCTCTTGTCTGAAACGCTACCCTTTGCGTATGTGATTGCTTAGGTTTCAGACATCAAAAGATTGAATGGATTAGTAACAGACCTTCAGATGTTTGCGCACAAGTCGTTGCAGATTCCCCAACCAGGGAGGCATCCACCGTCTCCTGTTCTATCTGATGGTTCAGTAGAGAATAGGTATCTATGAACCCCATGAGATCATTCTTCATCTCGTACAAATTATCACTCGCTCTATTATTTTATCTATTGCAGAGATCATTCTCCATCTCATCATCGTCGTCGTAGTGATGTGCTAGAACTGATCGAGTCATTCAATTTAAGGAATGCTCCATGCAAAGTGTCTCCGGCCATGACTAGATTACAAGGATATTACGGTCTCAGTCCTGTTAAAGGAAGGCCTGGGAACGCAGACAGGATTTTCTATAGAGCAGATGATGAAGGGTCGCCAATTTTTGGTACGCCTCCAAGCAGGCACAGGAAGTCCAGAAGTCTTATGCATGAATTCTCAACGGGGACTGGGGAGGGAAACATGAATGCAGAAGGTGCAGAAAATGGTGAGGCTGATCAGTCGGTTCGGAGGCGGCAAAGGTTCGATGGGAGCCCGAGCTCCCATTGCCCGGAAGTGTTGCTGAAGGAGGAGGGCAATAGTGGATTCCCGGGAAGAATAGGAAAAGGTATAACGCCGAGAACGAAGGCTGTGATCAATGACGGTGTCAAGACTGAAGAACATTTTTCTGTGAGGAAATCATCGAGCACCGCATGTTTGCTCTCGACAGATTCTGAAAATAGTTCCTCAATGCGGTCTGGGGGGATGTGGAATTTGAAACCAGATGCTCTTCCTAGGCCACTCATAGATGGTTTCCCCAAGTCCATAATGACGAGGAGAAACAAAGCTGCTCTCGATTAAGCACCCGGACCATGGCGAGCATCAAACATCTTTCTTTATGCAATGGTTCTGAAAGAGTTCGTTATTCAAGAATGTTTCATTTATCAAGATCTTTAACCTAAAGAAAAAGGAAAAAGTTATGAGATCTTCACAATTGTGATGTACAAAAGAGTTAATCATAATGTAAAATATGTATTTCATAAGACAAGGATATTTGAACTTGTATCTATCACCTTAGAAGTGTACCGAGAAAAACATCTAATTTCTAAGAACAAGAAAAACTTCTAAGAACAAGATCAGGCACAGCAACATTTAAACAGATCTTCTCCAACTCTGCAATCTTATTGAACCTTTATAAATCATCAACAGTGAATCAGACATATACATAGACTAGATGGCATCACCTTCAGTCAACAAAATTAATATGTGCCAAAAGGGAATTTTTAATGAAGCAAAGTCAGTTCTAGTAAAGCTATCTCGGTGGCTTGCTGGTCCCGAGCTATTAAGTTTGAAAGGTAAAAATAACATTCAAATCCTTGGAATTTTGAGTGTGCCCCTTCTCCCATTGGCACCAGCAGCAATTTTCAATGTTTGGTGAACTTTACTCTTGCCTCACACATTTGATTGAAATCTTCTTTCTAAAGTCTCAAATTGCTTTCATTGATCTTCTAATCTTGTTTTAACTTCTTTTGATTCTTTACCACCTGTCAACCATGAATCTTTGGGAATTATTTTCCCGCAAACAATATCTAGAGAAGAGGCCAAATCCTCTAATCTATAATTCTCTCTATCTCGTGTCTCATAATCACCGACGATTCGTCCGATCGCCGATCGAATACCACCAGCGATCAACTACCGTCCCGAACCAAACTATACCCTGAAGGGTACGGTGAACCTGTCAGAGATCATTACAATTGCAATCTTGCCGGATTCATCGTCGAATCCGGTGAAATCACAATTACGACAATCCCGATTGGTTCACCGTTCTCCCATGACATCGTTTGATCCAAGACAACGATCAGAAGTTGTCGATGATGTCCAATCAAAGATCGATTGAATCGCCAACCATCGCCGGCGATTGTGGAACATGGGGACTGAGAAAAGTTGGGGCAGGATTCCATTTGTCTTACTAGATAACAAAGCAACCTAAGACAACCTAAATACCAATATTCACCATCAAGCTATTCATCACCAATCAATTAGGAAAATTGAAAATATCCAAGATTAACGAGGAAAAAGTATAATTGGAAAAAAAAAACAGTTTGTACAGGAAATCTCTCATCAACAAGAGAAAGCTCGCACTCGTATAAAAAAGATGGGCAGCATATTCACCCGACTGATTTGTATCTAAGAAAGAGAATACACAGAAAGAAACACCGTTTCTTGCGATCTAGAACACGCATACGCAAAATTACCACGACAAGGGTGATTAGGAACACTGCATCCTCTTTACAAAATCAGATGCCCAGATTCAGTCCTCTTTCGAAGATTAAAAAAAAGAAGAAGAAGAAAAAGACGATATACTGCAACACTAATAATTGAATGAGATCTGGAAACTTACAGTAGAGTCGTAGAGTCGAAGCAGCGCAGCAGATCGACAGGAAACGAGCTGCCGATGAAGCGCTAGGGTTTTTCCTCGTGAATGACCATATACAACTGCGAAGGCTGTGAGACATTTCAACTAAAAGGATCGAAATGAATTATTTATACGTGTGAATTTTGAAAAAATAATTAAAACAAAAATTTACAAATAAAAATGCCTAGATTGACATCATGACAAATAAACATTCACAATTAACATGCATAGATTCACAATTAGCTCCTGCACGTGTAAAGGGCTGCAAAATATATATTTACAGTAGAGTAGGCCCCATCAGTCCTAGTCTGTCAGTTTCATGATCACAATCTTCCAACAAAATTTCCCCAACATCTCGATTCTTGCGTATGCAAAATGATCAAAATAGATGACTGTAATCCACACAACACTCAGTTATCGACGAAGTTAAACAGGTATTTTAGATCTTCCACGCTAAGCTGACTAGCTTTACCGCCACAGTGGCCATCTCCAAAAGCAGAAGAAATCATCTTCCTTTTCCTCTCCTGCAATAAAATATTTTCTCATGAATTATCACATAATGCCACAGTTCAATGATGATAGTTCTAATGTTAATACAGAAAAATATCCAGCATTTTAGCAAAGCAGCACTGAAACAGGAAATGAGAATTGGAGTAGGGAATTTGCGATCTCAGGCTTACTATCTCACAAGGTCCACAGATTAGCTTGGTAATTACGAGTCTAAATAACCTATGATGCTTTTACTTCAAGGATTCCGAAAACAAGCAACGTGCAGACAATATACCTGAAGATCCAATATACGATCTTCAACTGTATCTTTTATAGTTATCCGTGACACCTTCACTGGATGGGTTTGTCCAATTCTATGCACTCGGTCAATGGCTTGCTCTTCAGTAGTTGGATTCCACCAAAGATCAAGAAGAATCACATGACGTGCAGCAACCATATTCAGACCAAGACTTCCCGCTTTTAGTGACATTAGCATAACAGTTACCTGAAGGACACCAACAAAGTCAAATAAATTAGCAAAAAGCACATTGCAAACAATCACTAATGATAGAAATTGCACATGGTTTAGAATTGTCAAACCTCTGGATCACTATTGAAGTCTTTCACAGCCTTGTTCTTGAAGTAAGAGACATTGCCCCATCTAGCCTCCTGTACTGTATAAAATACTTATCCAATGAAAGCTCAAGCAACTGCAGCATGCTAATCCACTGGGAAAAAATAATGACCTTTTCGGGCACTTTAGGATTTAGGTTTAACTGATTAGTTTTGAAATTAGTGGAATTTTCAAGATTATCAACAATTTTGGTATTTGAACCAGAGATTGACATCAGGATATCTAGAGCAGCTTTAATTTTGGAAGAGATGTAATGACTGTGGGTGATTGATCCTGGATCACAAGTATAGCTGGTTGAAGCTTCACCGGTATCATCATCAGAAATTAATCTCTTCAACGTATCTCGTGAAAGAAATGAATCAGAACCAAGAATATTACTACAGTCGGTTGCAGGGCACAAGTTGTCATCACCATTTAAATGTTCAGACAGACACTGATAGCAAAAGACGTGCCCACACATTGTGACAACAACATCCTCAGCTAGGTCGTCCTACAACAGGTATCAAATATAAAAGTTGAGCTTCAGCATCAAACTGGTCAAAAATGTTTCCATGACAAGAAAAGTATGGTCGGCAAAAGGACCAAAATGTGCTTATGGGAACCCCCAGTGATTATGGATCAAATAAAGTTCTTTCGCTAACAATCTCATAAGGTTTTAAACAAACGCTGTTCAAATGACAATATCATCGCAGCCAATCTTCATGTAGAAAAAAATGCAGCAATAATTTCCTAAACCAAATATTTGATGGCTTATGAATTTCTCTTTGCTAGAAGTCTACCTGATGATAGCTACACTACAGTACACTCTAGCACTCAGATAATCACATGTAGAAGTTGCAATTCCTAAACAAATTTAGCCATATAGATAAAGAAAACATTTTATGAAACATAGTAAAAGGAAACAAGATTACTTACACTGCACAAACCACAAATTCCGAGAGAACTTTCTGACTGATTAAGCAAATGGATAATCGTCTTCCCGGGAAGATGCTGATCCATAGGCATTGAGTTCTTTCCACTGGTATCTGAATGGAGCCCTTTGACAAGAATGGGGTGATCACAGGCTTGCCTAAGTCGCAAAAGCAGCAATAGAATATTCCATAATTTTGTTTCAAGGTTCCAGCATCGACATATTCCTGTATAGAGTGAAACTTTGCTTTCAGGATCGTTGAGGGTGGGAATAGTTAAGTTAATTCCGTATGTTTTTTTTTTGTTTAGTGTAGAAGATATCTTATGGAACAATGTAAGAATAATATTTTATCAATCATGAAAAAGAGGGATCTCTCTCTCACACACACTCACTCACTCTCTCTGCTCCCTTTTCCCTAGACTTGCTGGAGGAATAAAAACTCAAGTTGCAGCTTTAGTGCGGGATGAGATTCAAATTTCAACAGTATTCCTCCTAGAAAAACAGTCTGCGTCGCCACAAGATCAAACAATTATGGTGGAGTTTTTTGTGCTAGTTAGATGGATAAGATTCTTGTGGCTAATAGAGGAGAAATTGTTGTGGTCAGCAGAGGAAGCTACGAAACTTGCAATGAATTTAAATTGGTACTCACTCGTGATCAACAGATCAAGGCAACTGCAGGTGAAGAGGGCATTGAGTGTGTTAGCTAAAGAACCAGAAGAGTTTGTCAAGTTACTGCAACAAGCTAAGCGATAAAATGATGACAAGATAAGTAGAGAAGTCAGCAACCAACAGAATTTTAACAGTGTGATATATTTGTTACGATTTAATAAAGTCTATAATAAATTAGTTATTTTAGAAAGTTCATGATAGATTTGTTAAAATGTGACGTGATAGATCTAGTAATTAAACCTGGCAACATTTCCATTTCATTTATTTTATCATCTTTGGTTTATATATTAAATGTGACAAGCAAAATTACATGGTTGATGCATCAAATCATAGCAAAACCAGTAAAAATTGAAAACGGAAAAAAATTTCTGTTTCCGGTTTCCTAAAGTAACACAGACTTCTTGCCTCAAATATAATAACCGATAAACCATTAGGCATTCAAGTTTAGGTAAAAAAAAAATGGCCATCTTGGAATAAAGATTAGCAATACAACCGTACTTAAAAACCTGAAAACCAGCTCTCCCATCAAATAAGCTTATTGGAATTGATTTCCATGCATCAAATACCTTGAATTGTCCTTGTGACGCATCCTCTAGTTGCAAATAGAATTGTCTCTCCTCTTGTGAAAAATCCAGATTTTCAAGGAAAATCGATTTTGGAGGTAGTTTAACAATTGGCTCCCCATTAATTAGCGTACCTAGTGGATACAATTAGTCATCAGTCAACACCCACAAGCAATTATGGCAGCGAAAAATAAAGCAATATACTGAAGCCACTTTATTATTTCCTTTCTTTTGGAAGGGAAAGGTTAAAGTAGTTTAAAAAAGAGCAAAAATATGATAAAACAAGGAACATAACGGATACAGAAAAGTAATTACTTCATCTAATGTTATATCTAAAATTCTAAATATTAGCAGTCATACAACTTTCCAAAGAGTTCAAGGTCCAAAGAGTTTAAGGGAGAGGTAAAATCCATACAGTGGGTCCTAAATAGCACCTCGTGAAGAAGATTATGATACAACAACAACCAAGTTTTATCCCACCAGATGAGATCGGCTATATGGGTCCTTTTACGCCATTGGGCTCTCTCCCCTACTATATCATCATCTATACTTTAAAAAAAATATATATCCCATGGGCTGACGCAGTTGGTTCATGCAAGGGTGTTGCTGCCAATAGGCTTGGGATCGATTCCCAGCAGGTGTGGAATGCTCTGCTGGTAGCCTCAACCCCTCTTGAATGCACTATTGTTGTTGGGCGAAACCTCCCATGATTTACCCTTCCTTCCAAATATCCAAATAGTTTTGGGGGGGGGGGGGGGGGGGGTCACCCTAGAGGATCTCGAAGGTGGCAGTTTCGCTTTTTTCCTCGTATGTCCACATATCCACCTTAACATCATCTATGCAATTCTAGTCTTATGCTCGTGTGCTAAAGTCATATCCCAACATTCAACATTATATAACATATAAGGTTGAACCGCCTTTATAGAACTTCCCTTATGTTTTAGAGCTATTTTACGATCACATAAAACTCACGACGCACTTCTCCATTTCAACCATTTTGCTTATATTCTATGTAAGACATCTCTCAATCCCTCCATTATTTTGAAAAAAATATTCTAAATACTTAAAGCTATCAGTTCCAGATAACTCGTCATCTCCTTTCTTAATAATTGTCTCATTACATCTAATATTGCTAAACTTGAATTCTATATATTCTATTTTTACTCTACTAAGTCTAAAACCTTTCACTTCTAGTATTTTCTACCAAGATTCTAATAGCATTTACTCTTTCACATATCTCATTTATCAAAACAATATCATTTGCAAACAACATGCACTATAGTATTGTGTCTTAAATGTATCCAGTAAGTCATTCATGATTAGTGTAAAAAGATAAGGACTTGTGTTGATCATTGATGTAACTCTATCTTTATTATAAATGCTTTAAGTTAATCCGTCTGAAGTCTTGTATATCCTTATACATATCCTTAATTAGTTTAATATATGCTATGCTAACATCTCTTTTCTAAACTTCTCCATATAATTTCTCTTAGGTATCTATCATAATCTTTTTCTAAGTGAACAAATATCATATGTAGATCTTGTTTTTACTCCTGATACTTTTCAATTAATTTTCTAAAAAGATGTATATTATCGACCTTCCAGACATGAACACAAATTGATAGAAGAAGATTATGGTGCTAGAACAAAAAACTCACACTTAACCTAAAAATATAATTGCACTTATATTGAACATATGTTTCTCTATTATCAAATGATAAGGGAACAAAAAAAAACAGCAAAAGTATTAATTTACTTAAAAAACATATAAAAAGACAAAAAAGAAGTCATCCCATTAGAGATTGAATCTAATGTATAATCTAAAATTAAATTTAAATGCCACTAGTACCTTTGGTACGACGAAGCAGTATAGCTTTAAAGATAGCCTGAATCTTCTTATATCCACTGCTTGCATTTGTAGAAATTGGATTTTTTATAAAGTGGTGGAAGGAACTATAGTCATCATAAGGATCATACTTCAAGAAGCGGAAGTAGCTGTAGAGGTCATCGATTGAATTCTGTATCGGTGTCCCTGATAAGCACCATCTTCTTTTAGCACGAAGACCAGAACAAGATCTAGACACCAGTGTTCTGTAATTGTTTATTGTTTGAACCTCATCTAGTACAATCCTGAACCACTGAAGTCTTTTCGGTTACCGTGATTTACCTCCCTCGTCTTGGCTTAGGGGCAGGCTGTCGGGGGCGCTGGGGGCGAGCGTAATCGCCTTTTGCATCTGAACCATTGAAGTCTTGCAAGGGGACCACGGGAAACTGCCTTCCTTTTTTTATTGAATGTGAGCTGATCCTTTCATCAGCAGCAGCCAATAAATAGGTTGGATATTCATTAGTAACAATTGAATAGGTGGTTAGAACAACATGATACTTGGATAACTCCACAGGATCTTTTGTCCTTGCACCTCCATGGTATATTAGAACAGACAACTTTGCATTTTCAGGAACTTTATCATCTAGCACTTGAGCCCATTGTCGAAGAACATTAGCCGGGCATACAACAAGAGTACCAGCAGCCAGTTTCAAGTTTTGGGATGATGAGTGTACACGTGAATTAGTCATTCTCTCAGTTTGCTGTTTTGACTTAGCCAAGTTGCTAACCCCATCCTCATCTAGATGTAATGTTTCTGGCATGATAGAACTAGAATTGGCAGATGTGAATTTCAACTGTTCTGACATTTGCTTTTGTATTAGAGCAATCATTGATACCGTCTTACCAAGGCCCTGTTACAACAGCGACAAGTAATCTTTCATGTATTTCTACTTTGGTAAACAAAGTAATAATCATGTATACTATCTGAAACATAAGAGGTTGATTCCCTCGAGAAAGACCTGATCATCAGCAAGTATTCCGCCTGTACAATGTACACTACTATTCTCCTTTTGAACCATCCAAGCCAAGGCTATTTTCTATTACACGTCATGGTGAGAAATCAAAGATTATAATTGAGGAAAAATTTTCTACATGATTAAGAACTACCTGATGTTTTAGTAGACGAACAGCCAACAGAGTGTCTGACAAATCGACTTCAAACTGTGGTTGATCAAGGTTCTGCAACAAAAATGAAACTAGATTGTTAGAGGAGTATGAGATATTTAAATTATCCTGGATCTGAACATAACACAACATATAGCAAAGAAAAGACTGGACTTCAGGTAAAATGAGCCACATGGGTAACGAATTTGATCTCTGAACCTAAATTTCACTCAAATATTGCACAATAGAACAGTTTGTCGATCCCCTTGTTGGATACGATTTTGATGTCATCGATCGTTGAAAGTCAAGTTTGACTTCAAAATCGAAATCTACGTTTCGCGTAGATAAATCTGGACTATTTATTTGCTCAAAACCAATTAAGGGTGAATGAGAAATTAATTGTTCAAGATACGCTCAATGGTGACCGTCGGATCAAAGATCTGAACAGATCGCAAGAAGGTGCGATCTGGAGCGTCGGATCAAAGATCTGAATATGAAGAGGGAGAATGGATCTGAGGCGTCGGATTAAATGTTCTAATCTGACGGCCGAGATCAAGATGGATCAGATCAAGGGACGAGATTAAATGACCTTTAAAGGGTTATACCCTTTCGTTATGAACGGTCCAGATCTGTCCGAACCAAAGGGTACTTACCTCTTCACTCAATATAAATAGATCCCTCCACTAGATCATTTCATTCATTCAAGCATTGCAATCTAAAGCATTTGCACTCATCCATCTTCTGCATCGAGAGTCCAAAAAGCCTGCGAAAAGGTTCGCCGGTCTCGGAATTTGAAGTGCTACTATTCCGAGATGACGTCGTTGTATCTTGGAAACGAATTGCTGCTATCCGTGAGCACCAGTAGTGGAGCAATATCGTTTTACGGAGATAGTGTCGAACACTAGCCTCGACGTAAACCAATCAGTTTGCTTCCTCTGAGCAACCTCCCGGAAGATCCGACGGTCGTAATCGACTAAGTCAAATACCGAGGAGATAGCAACCTCCCGGAAGATCCGACGGTCATTAATCGACTAAGTCAAATACCGAGGAGATAGTAACATCCCGGAAGATCCGACGGTCGTAAATCGACTAAGTCAAATACCAAGGAGATAGCAACCTCCCGGAAGATTCGACGGTCGTTAATCGACTAAGCCAAATACCAAGGAGATAGCAACCTCCCGGAAGATCCGACGGTCGTAATCGACTAAGTCAAATACCGAGGAGATAGCAACCTCTCGGAAGATCCGACGGTCGTTAATCGACTAAGTCAAATACCGAGGAGATAGTAACCTCCCGGAAGATCCGACGGTCGTAAATCGACTAAGTCAAATACCGAGGAGATAGCAACCTCTTGGAAGATCCGACGGTCGTAAATCAATTAAGTCAAATACCGAGGAGATAGCAACCTCCCGGAAGATTCGACGGTCGTTAATCGACTAAGCCAAATACCGAGGAGATAGCAACCTCCCGGAAGATTCGACGGTCGTTAATCGACTAAGCCAAATACCGAGGAGATAGCAACCTCCCGGAAGATCCGACGGTCGTAAATCGTCTAAGTCAAATACCGAGGAGATAGCAACCTCCCAGAAGATCCGACGATCGTTAATCGACTAAGTCAAATAACGAGGAGATACAAGTGGTCAACAAAATTTCCAACAATCGTAAAACGATATTCGGCAAACTGATACGGTCGGAGTCAACGATGTACCAACCGCCGTCATCCCTCATGCCGAGAAGTCGAACGGAGTCGACTTCAAAATCAACGATATACCAACCGCCATCCCTCACGCCAAGAAGCCGGAGAAATTCAACTGAGCCGACTTCAAAAGATGGCAGCAGAAGATGCTGTTCTACCTAACCACGCTGAACCTTGTACGGTTCCTGCGTGAAGACCCGCCAGCTGCTACGGAAAATAATTCCGGGAGCCAGGCTGCTCGTGATGCGTGGTCACACGGAGACTTCCTGTGTCGTAATTACGTTCTTAATGCGCTGGACAATGCGCTATATAACGTATATTGCATAATGGAGACGACCAAGTCACTATGGGAATCACAGAAGAAGAAATACAAAACCGAAAAATGCCGGACTGAAGAAATTCATCGTCAGTCGGTTTTTGGATTTCAAAATTGTGAATTCCAAGAGCGTCACGTCTCAGGTCCAAGACATGCAACTGATAATGCAAGATCTGGACGCCGAAGGAATGCCGCTGAATGAGTCATTCAAAGTTGCTGCGGTAATCGAGAAACTCCCTCCTTCATGGAAGGATTTCTAAAAATTACCTAAAAAATACAAGCAGAAGGAGGGCTTGAAACTTCGACCTTATGGTTAATAGCCACACGCTTTAATCAACTGAGCTATTACTGCTTACCCTAAAACTTGTGGGGGGAAGCTATATTATCAGCAAACCACATTCTCAAAGGCCGCGAGCCATCGTACAAATACTTGAAAGTGTGGGGGTGCTTAGCAAAGGTCGAAGTACCTAAGCCAAAGAAAGTTAAGATCGGACCTAAAATGTTCGATGCAACATTTGTCGGATATGCCCAAAACAGTAGTGCATATCGCTTCATAGTCAGACATTCCTAATATTCATGTGGGTACAACCATAGAATCTCGGAATGCAATATTTTTTTTTGAAGACGTGTTTCCAAATAAGAAGGAAAACGTTCAAAATAATGACAACGGAAGTTCTAACAAAGATAATGTTCCAGAACTTAGTTGTCATAAAAGGGCTATTGACAATCAAAGCGAAGAGCCACGTCGGAGTAAACAGGCTAGAGTTGAGAAATCATTCGTGCCGGATTTCATGACATTCATGTCAGAAATTGACCCAAGAACACTAAGCGAAGCTCTCTCTGGTCCCGACGGCCCATTGTGGAAAGAAGCTGTCAATAGTGAAATCGAGTCTATCATGAATAACCATACTTGGGAATTAGTAGACCATCCTTCTGGTACTAAACCATTAGGTTGTAAATGGATACTAAAACAAAAGTATAAAACTGATGGATCGATTGACAAGTATAAAGCCAGACTTGTAGCTAAAGGGTACAAGCAACATGAAGGGCTTGATTACTTCGATACCTACTCACCGGTGACAAGGATTACGTCCATACGAGTGTTGATAGCCATTGCAGCATTGTATGACCTTGAAATACACCAAATGGATGTTAAGACTGCGTTCTTAAATGGTGAGTTGGAATAATAAAACTATATGGAGCAACCCGAGGGGTTCATAGCTCCTGGAACTGAGGGAAAGGTGTGTAGACTTGTTAAGTCGTTGTACGGACTTAAACAAGCACCAAAGAAATGGCACGAAAAATGTGACAAAATAATGTTGTCAAACGAATTCAGAATAAATGAATGTGACAAATGCATTTATGTCAAAAGCACACCTAAGAGTTATGTAATCGTCTGTCTATACGTAGACGACATGCTCATAATGGGAAGTAATCATGATATCATCATGAGTACTAAGAAAATGTTGACCGATAGTTTCGACATGAAAGATATGGATCTAGCAGATGTCATATTGGGAATTAAAATTCTCAGGACATCCGATGGGATAGTTTTAACACAATCCCATTATGTAGAGTCAGTATTGAAAAGATTCAATGCATACGATCTCTCTACTGTAAAAACACCTATGGATCTAAGTCAACACTTAGCGAAAAACCATGGTGAACCCATATCGCAATTGGAATATTCCCGGATAATTGGCAGTTTGATGTATCTCACAAACTGTACTCGTCCGGATATTACCTGTGTGGTCAACAAACTGAGTCGTTTTACGAGCAATCCAAACGACACCCATTGGAAAGCACTGATGTGAGTTCTTAGATATTTAAAATATACTATGAACTACGGATTACATTACGGAAAGTATCCCGCAGTCTTGGAGGGATATTGTGATGCTAATTGAATCTCCGATACAAAAGACTCCAAATCCACTAGTGGATATGTATTCACGATCAGTGGAGGAGCAGTATCTTGGAAATCCACTAAGCAAACATGCATAACTCGGTCAACAATGGAATCCGAGTTTATAGCACTTGATAAAGCAGCTGAAGAAGCTGAATGACTGCGGAATTTCTTGGAAGATATTCCGAGCTGGACAAAACCTGTGTCCGCCGTACTTATCCACTGTGATAGTCAATCGACAATTGGAAGGGCACAGAGTAGTATGTATAATGGTAAGTCACGACATATACGTCGTCGATATAATACCATTAGGCAGTTGATCTCGAACGGAGTGATTGCAATCGTGTTAGTGAGAGCCCTAGAGCCAATCATATGATGATTACTTTTTGGACTCATTGTATCATATTCTTGTATATATATTTCTTATATATAAAGGCATTTCTTATGGTTATTGTACTTATGTGTATTGGTGTCAAATAACTTAGTATAATAACGTCCTTGAGTAGAAGGTTCTTATCTATATCAATCGATTAGTTGAATCGATAGTGAGATGATATAGAGAACACTACTCTTAATTATTCCTAGTCAAGTATTAACATTCAAGGACAATGTTAATGCATAGAGACTAGCATGTAGGTCAACATGATGACTTGATCTCACAAGTCATGGATATGAGATATCAAGTTGACACATGGGTATACATTAGAGAATGTATACTGAATGGCCCGCCATGAGAAAGTATCATGGATCGTTATATGAGTGTCATATACTTTCTCATGTGACTATTAGTATGACTATTAGTCCTTAGACCTGAAGTCACCATAGTTCCCTACATAAGGAGTTATGTACTTTGGTTTCGTCAAACGTCACCCGTAACTGGGTGGACTATAAAGGCGATTACTGGGTATGTAACAAATTATGCGGAGGGATGTGAGTGATGTAGATGGGATCTATCCCTCCTATATGACGGGAGAGATATCATAGTCTTGATAGAGTGAGATCACTAAGTGCATGGCTATGCCCAAATAAGGCAATATGAGATATTGAGCTTATTTGATTATAGTGAGTCTACTTGGAGTTCAAGACACATAGATTGATTGGAGGATGACACGGTCTATGCCTCATGAAAGATCAATCTAGATATCAAGGATAGAAGGACATTGTCACATATTGTGATGGTCACAATTATTAGTCACATTGGTGATGTTGGATCTCAACATTCTTGTAACTTGGGTAGCAATGATGTGTTGCTAGATACCGCTCATTGCTTATGTTTCTAAGAGGTTAGAAGCATTGCCAACGTTACAAGAACCTATAGGGTCACACGCAAAGAACAAATAGATGGAGAAAAATTGAAGTCAAGTTTGACTTGGCTAAATATGGAAAGTCCATAAAAGGCAAGTTTGACTTGACCCAAATCCAAATCAAGTTTGACTTGACTTGGTTCCACTTCAAGTTAGACTTGACATGAGAGAAGAAATGGAGTCAAGTTTGACTTGACTAAATATGGAAAGTCCATAAAAGGCAAGTTTGACTTGACCCAAATCCAAATCAAGTTTGACTTGACTTGGTTCCACTTCAAGTTAGACTTGACATGGGAGAAGAAATGGAGTCAAGTTTGACTTGACTAAATATGGAAATTCCATAAAAGGTAAGTTTGACTTGACCAAAAGGCCACCTCACCTTGACTTGACCAAGTGATGACTTGGCTTGGTTTCCCCCCCCATTTGAATTTGAATTCAAATTGAAAGGGGGTTAAGGAAGGCCACCTAATGGCCATTAGTGGCCATTATGGCCGGCCACTTAATGGCCATTAAGTGGCCGGCCACCATGGGAGAACAAAAGGTGGTTTTGTTCCATTTTTCCATTAGGTGTGTCTTCTCTTCTTCCTCTCCAATTGTTGGAGTTCTTCTTCTTCTTCTCCTCTTGGCCGAATCCTACAAGGTGCTAGCACACCTAAAGGATTTCATCCATCTACTTTTGTTCGCGTGGATACTTCTAGAGGGACGGCACTTGACGTCCTAGAGATTCGACATCCAAAAAGGAGCGAACGGGATTAAACGGGGCACGCATCAAAGGTAAAATGTTTATCCCTCTTTAGATCTAGGAGTAGATCGGGTTTTGAAGCATGTAAACGAGCACTCGTAATTTTTGAAATGGCTTTCTTCGCTCGGATCCTTGCTATTGGGGCTTTCGGGGTTTCCGCGACGCGAAAAAGCGGTTTTCGTGGCCCGAAAAATCCTACAAATCGATTATGTCAAATCTAAGGATAATTTGGCAGATCCCCTAACGAAGGGGCTAAATCGAGATCAAGTATATTGCTCATCAAGAGGAATGGGATTGAAAATCTACAACTAAAAATGACTGTAGCGGTAACCCAACCTTGTTGACTGGAGATTCCAAGATCTTGGTTCAATGGGACAACGAAGTTACAGAAGTTGTGTAATAGCACAAGAGAAATAATTATCTCTACTATCCTAATCCTAGGATGATTTGGTGCTGTCCTACCACATGTAGTGAGAATAAGCTTATGCTTTTAATGACTTCTATACCTTTAAGGTGGAGTATGGTAGGATACTCTTGATAGAAGTGTCACCTATGTGAGTGTGAAGACAGGTCGCTTCAATGAAACACTCATGAATCCAAGATGGTGTCCATGGCCGAAATGGAACCAACCATGAGAACCAAAAGTGGGTGAGATAAGTCTCTGTATGAGTGTTATTGTCTTAGTATACACCAACAGCTGAACAGTTCAAGACATCACGTTCACTGCGCAGCCTAATATGCTCGATAGCATTCCACTATGGAAGGTTCAAAGCCACAAGCTACCTTTCCCGATGCATTGACTTATCGATTGGACTCTTGTAAAGTGTCAGCATGCATACATGCAATACATGCATTAATTTCCATTCATGTGGGGGATTGTTGGATACGATTATGATGCCATCGATCGTTGAAAGTCAAGTTTGAATTCAAAATTGAAATCTACGTTTCGCGTAGATAAATTTGGACTATTTATTTGCTCAAAACCGATTAACGGTGAATGAGAAATTAATTGTTCAAGATATGCTCAATGGTGGCCGTCGGATCAAAGATCTGGACAGATCGCAAGAAGGTGCGATCTGGAGCGTCGGATCAAAGATCTAAATGTGAAGAGGGAGAATGGATCTGAGGTGTCGGATTAAATGTTCTAATCTGACGGCCGAGATCAAGATGGATCTGAAGAGTTATAACTCTTCAGATCAAGGGACGAGATTAAATGACCTTTAAAGGGTTATACCCTTTCGTTATGAACGGTCCAGATCTGTCCGAACCAAAGGGTACTTACCTCTTCACTCAATATAAATAGATCCCTCCACTAGATCATTTCATTCATTCAAGCATTGCAATCTAAAGCATTTGCACTCATCCATCTTCCGCATCGAGAGTCCAAAAAGCCTGCGAAAAGGTTCGTCAGTCTCGGAATTTGAAGTGCTACTATTCCGAGACGACGTCGTTGTATCTTGGAAATGAATTGCTGCTATCCGTGAGCAACAGTAGCGGAGCAATATCATTTTACGGAGATAGTGTCGAACACTAGCCTCGACGTAAACCAATCAGTTTGCTTCCTCCGAGCAACCTCCCGGAAGATCCGACAGTCGTAATCGACTAAGTCAAATACCGAGGAGATAGCAACCTCCCGAAAGATCTGACGGTTGTTAATCGACTAAGTCAAATACCGAGGAGATAGTAACCTCTCGGAAGATCCGACGGTCGTAAATCGACTAAGTCAAATATCGAGGAGATAGCAACCTCCCGGAAGATTCGACGGTCGTTAATCGACTAAGCCAAATACCGAGGAGATAGCAACCTCCCGGAAGATCCGACGGTCGTAATCGACTAAGTCAAATACCGAGGAGATAGCAACCTCTCGGAAGATCCGACGGTCGTTAATCGACTAAGTCAAATACCGAGGAGATAGTAACCTCCCGGAAGATCCGACGGTCGTAAATCGACTAAGTCAAATACCGAGGAGATAGCAACCTCTTGGAAGATCCGACGGTCGTAAATCAATTAAGTCAAATACCGAGGAGATAGCAACCTCCCGGAAGATTCGACGGTCGTTAATCGACTAAGCCAAATACCGAGGAGATAGCAACCTTCCGGAAGATCCGACGGTCGTAAATCGACTAAGTCACATACCGAGGAGATAGCAACCTCCCGGAAGATTCGACGGTCGTTAATCGACTAAGTCAAATACCGAGGAGATAGCAACCTCCCGGAAGATCCGACGGTCGTAAATCGACTAAGTCAAATAACGAGGAGATACAAGTGGTCAACAAAATTTCCAACACCCCTCTCCCCATTCACACTCTTGAACCCATTGTAAGCTGCATCAAGTCAGCTTAAATAGAAAGAATAAGAAAAGCCTCTTGTCCACATTTTGTCGATACAACTTAAGAACAGAGTATATGCTCAATATGATCTACATTTGAATATGAATATTAGTTTTCATCACCTGTTATGACCTTGAATTAAAGGTACAAGAATATATGAAAAAGAAGTGTTTCTTAATGTGCAGTGATCACAATAAATAGATAAGAACACGAATGTCAACAATTGAGCCACAGAATAAAGCCGTTCAAAAGAAGAAGCACCAGTTTTCCATATCCGTGAGAAGATGACATGCAGAAGTGGCTGCCCCCATTTTCTCTAATCGGTGGCATAGTTGTCCATTTGATGATAAACATCTTCATCATGATAATGATGATTGTTTGAGAAGCTGAGTTGTGAAAGAAAAAAGATTCAAGTATTATGTGGACTTGCATTTAAACATTAATCTTGATATAATTATGAGGATACAGACAACACCGATAATTATACTAAAGCATGTTGGGTGCACAATATTTAATCCAGAATTTTGATATATGACTGAGATAAAGTTAGGTTAGTTGTGATCTACCCAATCGTGTCAAGTTTGCAGTGTTGAATAACTTTGGTTGATGAGGGAATGTTTGTCTTTAAGAATCGAATCTAAGGTGTGTAAACACTTTCCTTAAAGAGTTTATTGCCTCCACTATCTTGCTAGACCGGATTATAATGGGCAATCTCTTCTAGGATACAATAGATTCTCAAACAAAAAAGTAGCAAGTTCTTTGATTGTTTGTACAGGAATGTAGAATGGTTGTAGTTAGTTTAATCTTGGCCAAGAACACAATTTATAGAGTTCTTAGGCTTGACAATTGTTGTTCCATCAATCACATTGGTTCACAAAGAGACACAACTATTGGTTCAGAAAGAGACCCAACTCTTGGTTCACAAAGAGACCATTACAATGCAAACTAAATTCCAACATTCCCCCCACTTAGTTTGCAATGTAACTCCAAACTAACACTTACTGATATCACACATAAAAGAAAGTGATTTTTCATCTTAAACTCTCTTATAGTGTAAATAAGTCACAAGTCCATGGCAAATGATTGGTGGCTCATTGCTTAAACCAATATTCAACCATGCCTTAAACTTATCACACATATGAACCATCAATGACATTCTCATATTCACGCACTTTTAGCATGTTTACGGGCCATGTGCTCATCCTAGTATCATAACCATTTACAAAAGCTTTATCCCAAACTTTTGTTAGAAGTGACACCACTTCTTATGATTACATAGGTGGATTAATTATCTCAAGTCTTATTAATTGACCTAATAAAACACTTCTGAGATAATTCCATTAAGAACCTAAGTTCAACTTACTCACTTAAGAGTAACAAAGTATGCACCTTAAACTTGGAATGGTACACACGAACCAGGTGCTCACAGTGATTTAATAACTTGTTTTTACCCTTTAAACCTCTCAATCTAGGATATACTAGGAGGTTGGGTTCCCATCATTAAATGACTTTGGATTAGGGGTTTCAATCCTATTCTGGATGTTGTCAAACTCACCAAATCTCTTGCTAGAGGTTGGGTAAACGGATCCGCTAAATTCTTATGTGTTCTAACAAACACGATAGAGACAACATCATTATTAAGCATTTCTCTAATAAATGCATGCCGCAAACTAATATGCCTAGATTTTCCATTGTACACTTTATTCAATGCTCTAGACATAGTAGCTTCATTGTCACAATTCATGGTTATAGGCTGTCACGCCCCGAGACCCCAGGAGCCGCTGGTCCAATAGAAAATCGGACAGCACCTCCCCTGTCCGGCGGACAACTTACACATACATACAACATCATCAATCACACCACGCAATTTATAAGGCCTCAGGCCTCAAATCAAGACAGAGCATAAAATAAAACCGAATAAAACATACCTGACTGCGGACCGGTCCGACTTACGACAAAACACAAAGCATAAAGGTCTCACAAACGTACAACTATACTGCCGTATAGTATGACCAAATCCAACACAAAAGCAACAGCGGAAGAAAATAATAGAAAATACTAGCGACACACTAGACGCTAAATCCCGAAGACATCTCGACAAGTACGCGACCTGGGATAGGCTGTCGGACACGCTCCAGTCAATCATCCTGAAATAAAAACAAGGAGCTAACGGTATGAGTAATAAAACTCAGCGAATATCTCATCATATATATATACAAGATATTCTAAGATAGCAACAGGGTAATAGACTACCGAAATAAACATGTATGGGCAGTAATAAGAACAACTGCATAAGAACAATAAGGACTACCATACCACTGTCGCAGAGTCGCCAAGACCAGACATAAGAGTCTTCTGTAAGTGCATGTCAATCATAAACAACATCAAGTATAAACAAGCACAAGTAAGGGCAAAATAAACGAACACACAAAGTGCAATGACATGTCTGGTCACCCCTGCCGTCGGTCAGACATCGTCACCTATGTACGGGAGGAAGCTGAGCGGAGGCCACCCTCCGACGTAGGGCTGTGACTGCCGTCCATACTCTGCCATCACTACTCCTGAGCGATCGAGTAGACGGAATGCTGTCGGTGTAACACCCCTACTCCAAGGCCTATCCTAGCGATGTCTCAATCAGCCTAAGGCCATCTGTGGAGGACATCTCTGTCTGAGTGTTACCCCACCCCATGTATATAATGGGGGAGAGATATCTCCCTCTCATCTCCTGGTATCTGGACAACGCAAGGAGGGACATCTGTCTGCTACCACGCTCCGATTCACTAACCCATGAGTGCATGAGCGGTGCAGCACAGAGCACACTACCCAATACTCCGTCAACCACTAACCCATGAGTGGCCGTATGGGTAGGTCAGTATGACTGTCGACCTAGCTCACCCAAAAGGGGCCCCTGCTCGACAGTGATGCACAGTGCAGTATGATGCATAACAACGGTCAAATAGCATCCACTATCTAGTCCACCTATATCAACATGATATGCAAGGATCGTGGAACATGCACCATATCCTAAATCCTACAGGTATAGGTATCACATATCAGTTGTGGCACAACCAGTATCGATAAAACAAATATAATAGTCATGCCACCATTCTATTACTCTATTGCTACACAAGCATATCAAATATATATATATCTGTGACAATTCTAAAAGAAGAGTCAGAGATACCTGCCTCCGATGTAGAAATCCAAAAGTGTAGAGAACTCCCGTCTGAAATAATATCCGCAACGAGTGGAATCCAATCAAATCAATGTCCTGCATCAACCCACATCTTAGCTAAATATATATAACCAATTAGCTAAGTTACACACTGAGTATATTTGAAAAATAATTCCAATGAATAACCCCTCATCTAATCAGTGGTTCTTGACACTATCCCAGGATCATTAGGACCAAACTTAAAACCTATTGCCAACTCCCCAAGATCACGACATGAGAAGCAAAAGAAACCAAGATCAAACTTCCTTTATCAACTCACACCCATCTCTCCCGGCCCTTCTAGAACTTGTTTACAATAGCGTATCAATACCAATCACAAGATCACACAACAACCACATAGCAGTAGCATAGCCACTAGACAACGTCCAGACCAAAACCCATAATCTTCTGCTTCACTCGGCTTACAGCAGCAAGAACACAAGACTAATTCGAAGGAAAAACATAATTGATTCCAAGCTAGAAAACTCAAATCCAAAACATAACCTCCAAGTCCAAATTCATAGCAAGAACCCGAGACCAACTAGGCCAACATCGCAGACAACAATAGATCCAAACTCACAGTTCATGACCAATCCAAAATCGCCAACCCAATTGCTCGCAAACCACAATCTCAAAACGAACGAAGATCAGAATTAGACATTCACGAAGATTCGAATGGAACCCTACCAATACAATCGACTTCTATCATCCAACACAAGAAATTTATTCTAGCCAAGGACATTACCAATTCAAAAACAGATCGAATCATAAACCCCTTCCTTACCCGAGATTTGGCAGCAACCGATGACTCCCCACTCAAATCTGGCGTGATCAGAAGGAACAACCAGGGATCCACGGAAGAGAGCAGGATCTAGGGTTTCCCGACGTCGCCAACCCACCTCCGACAGCACCTTAACACCGCTCATCATCTGCGTGCGTGAGATCGGGAGGAGTAGCCGTCGTCAATGGGATTAAGCTGCGATTAGGGCTTGCAAACAAATGGAAGAAGGAGGGATCGGAAGCTGCGATCTATGCCACGCGAGGGAGAGATGAAGTCGGCGCTTGGCTAGGATTTAGGGCACGCAATCTGCCGAAAAGGGAAGAAAGAAAGGGGGCGCGTGATCTGCCGAAAAGGGAGGAAAGAAAAAGGAAATTAAATAAAGGCTTGGTCTTTTGTAAAAACCACCTTGAACTTGTAGTATTTGCACACAAACCCCCAACGCTTGAGTTTATTGTTTTTTTTACCCCTTTAATTTTCCATATTCTAACATTCTCCCCCACTTACAAAAATTTGGTCCCCAAATTTGTCATGGCTAACCGTAAATACTAACAATGGTATAAATGAAGTATGCATGCTGAAGTGAACTACCAACACATACCTCAGTCGAATAAATAGGGATATCGAGCTCGGATAGTGTCCTCGAGCTCCCAAGTCGCCTTTGCATCCGAGTGGTGCTGTCATCCAACTCTGACCCGCCGGATCGTCTTGTTCCGTAGCTGACGCTCCCGGAATCCCCAGATCTGTACGGTACCTCCTCATAAGTAGCGTCAGGTAGAAGCGGAACAGACACCTCGGATAGGATGTGTGCAGCGTCTGGCACGTATCCTCTAAGCATAGAAACATGAAACACATCATGGATACCGGTCAAAGATGGTGGAAGTACTAGGCGATAAGCTACAGCTCCAATCCTCTCCAAAATCTGGAACGGACCAATGTACCGTGGAGCTAGCTTACCTCTGAAGCCAAAACGTTTCACACCCTTCGTGGGTGAAACGCGAAGAAAAACATGATCCCCCACAGCAACTCTAAGGGTCGGCATCTCCGGTCAGCATAACTCTTCTGACGATCCTGTACTGCTGATAATCTCTGTCTGATAGTCCGTATTAATTCTGCCTCGTGCTGAACTCTCTGGGGTTCGAGCAACTGAGTCTCTCCGACCTCATCCCAAAGGGTGGGTGTCCTGCACGCCCTACCATACAACGCCTCAAACGGTATCATCTGTATCACCGAATGAAAGCCGTTGTTGTAGGCGAACTCCACCAAGTGCAAATGGTCCTCCCAGCTGCCCCCAAAGTCCATCACACACGTGCGCAATAAGTCCTCAAGGTCTGGATAGTACGCTCTGACTGTCCGTCTGTCTGGGGATGAAAAGTTGTGCTGAGACGGAGCTCGGTACCCATAGCCCTCTGCAGGCTCTGCCAAAACCGAGATGTAAAACGCGGATCCCTATCCGAGATAATACTCAAAGGAACTCCGTGCAATCTGACTATCTCCCGGCAATACAACTCTGTCAATCTATCGAGGGAATCTGTCTTCTGAATAGAAAGAAAATGAGCAGATTTGGTTAGTCGATCCACGACTACCCAAATCGCATCATGACCTCTCTTGGTCCTCGGCAAACCCACAACGAAGTCCATGGTGATGTGTTCCCACTTCCACTCGGGAATGGGGATCCTCTGGAGGAGTCCAGCAGGTCGCTGGTGCTCTGCCTTAACCTGCTGACAGACGAGACATCTAGCAACAAAGTCTGCGACATCTCGCTTCATGCCATTCCACCAATAGGAACGTCTCAAATCACGATACATCCGAGTGCTACCCGGATGAATAGCAAAACGTGATCGGTGAGCCTCCTGGGGTAACTCCTCTAAGATAGGGTGCGCCTCTGGTACACACAACCTCCCTCGGAAGTACAAAACACCCTCCTCATCACGTGTGAAATCCGACTGCTCTCATGAAATCGCCTGACTACCCAGAACCTGAATGTGCTGGTCACTAGCCTGAGCCTCTCTGATCCTCGACCGAATCTCTGACTGAGCCATCAAAGTCACTAGCAATCCTCTCTCTGTCCGAGACTGCTCCTCTAACCCCAGCTCAGAGAAACTCAGAATCAGATCGGTGACCATCACTCTGCGACATGCCAAAACAGCTGTGGACTTCCGACTGAGGGCGTCGGCGACTACATTAGCTTTCCCAGGATGGTAGCTAATGGTGCAGTCGAAATCTTTCAGAAACTCCATCCACCTTCTCTGTCGGAGATTCAGCTCTCGCTGCGTGAATGGATACTGAAGGCTCCTGTGGTCTGTGAAGATCTCGAAGGTGACCCCACACAGATGATGCCTCCAGAACTTTATGGCGCAACTGATAGCGGCCAACCCTATGTCATGAACGGGGTAGTTCCTCTCATACTCCTTCAGCTGCCGAGAAGCATAAACAACCATCCGTTGAAGCTGCATGAGTACCGCGCCCAGTCCCAGGAGAGATGCATCAGTATACAAAGTGAAACCATCCTCTCCAGGATGCCATACTAGAACTGGTGCAGATACCAGTCGCCGCTTCAGCTCCTGAAAGTTGGTCTCGCAGGCTTCGGTCCATACAAACTTCACGCCTTTCCTGATCAGGCGTGTAAGGGATGATGAAATACCGAAGAAGTCTCAACCAAGCATCGGGCATATCCAACCAAACCCAGGGAACTGCGCAAATTGGAATGATCACCCAATTCACTTCAAACCCTCCCTGAGTCCTAAGTAAATTTGTTCCCATTCCAAACCATAAATGGGGATCGTCTAATATAGCCCAGCGGGTCTCTAAGGTTCAATTTTCATCTACTGACATAGCAAATACCTAACCATAACATCCGCGATATCTTCCCCATATCGGTCCACCAACGGAAACGCCTCAAGTCTCTGTATCTTCGGTATTACCTGCAAAATAACACAAACCAAGAACGGTGAGCCCTACTTGTCTCATAAATGAGACGATCAAGGAAACTCCTCCGTAAATAGGTCAGAAAATTTTCAAACCCTAGAAAACGCTAGGACACTCCTTCGGACATGCGTCCGAAAATTCTCGAACTACGGAAACGCCCGAGAGCTAAGGCTACCACTGTCATCAGTACTGTCCAGTGACAATAAGAAACCCTAACGTCCACGTGCTAGAACCGCTAGCCCCGAGACAAGGAGATAACTGCACCCTCATCATCTCTGGTGCCAATGAACCACCACATGGACTGGTTTGGAGGTCCACTCGTAACCATTCCCACTTGACAACCCACGGTCTACCCCTTGGAGACCATCCTCTATAACATACACCAATTACAGTCGACTTTCATCGGTGTCACGCTGCTATCACTCATTCCACCGCATCCCAACGGATCATGCTTCTCGATGTGCTATCGAGAATATCCAACACGTACGACCTGTATATGAGTCATAAAACCTCATAACTAGAATAGCGTAAGACGAGTCGACTAACCGTCTACTCGTAATCCAAATTCCTCCGGTTCTCCACTCTCGGTTCAGAAACCTTTGAGTTCCAACTCCATAACATAGAGACACGCTATATCTCAAGAGTATCTCAACATAATCACAAAGTGATTCTTAGTTCCCTGACAGTTTCCTCAGCATCTTTCACCCAAAGGTGGTCTAACGTCTTAAGTGATTTGCTTCAGCCCAAATCATAAGTACGTAGGTACCTCCTTGGTTCATCAAACCAAGTACAAACGGTAACCCGTAAGTGGCAAGCAACTAACTCCACACCTTTCCGGATCGGTACAAGTCACATCTGACTGTACTTTCTGGTTATCTAACCCAGCATAATGGATCTGAGATCAAAAGTCTCACTGAAATAGAATATCTCTATCCTTTATCAACCGAGATGATGCACAACTAATACCATCTATGCTGCATCACAACAGACCATGTCCTCCAGACGTGTCATCTGGGATATCTATCCATAACTGAGGCTCAATGAGCTAAGTGTGTTGATCTCATACCTGATAAAGTCAACTAAGACATATAACCATCAATAGGTTGTCGTCTGATTCGACCCCCAAGTCCCCGACACATCAATCGACACTATCGGAGAATCAACATTCTCCGTTATACAATTAAAACTACCATGTCTAACGCTACACAAGACAATAGATACAAAAGAGGTAAATGAAACACATCATATACCTCGTGTCGCCTGGAGGAGTCCCGTCGCCTCCATGTCCCAATCGCATCCATCGAGAAAATGACTCCGACATAAAATCCGAAAAACACCCACAAGACCACAAGGTACCTCGAGAACTTGGCTCTGATACCAAATAAATTGTCACGCCCCAAGACCCCAGGAGCCGCTGGTCCAATAGAAAATCGGACAGCACCTCCCCTGTCCGGCGGACAACTTACACATACATACAACATCATCAATCACACCACGCAATTTATAAGGCCTCAGGCCTCAAATCAAGACAGAGCATAAAATAAAACCGAATAAAACATACCTGACTGCGGACCGGTCCGACTTACGACAAAACACAAAGCATAAAGGTCTCACAAACGTACAACTATACTGCCGTATAGTATGACCAAATCCAACACAAAAGCAACAGCGGAAGAAAATAATAGAAAATACTAGCGACACACTAGACGCTAAATCCCGAAGACATCTCGACAAGTACGCGACCTGGGACAGGCTGTCGGACACGCTCCAGTCAATCATCCTGAAATAAAAACAAGGAGCTAACGGTATGAGTAATAAAACTCAGCGAATATCTCATCATATATATATATATACAAGATATTCTAAGATAGCAACAGGGTAATAGACTACCGAAATAAACATGTATGGGCAGTAATAAGAACAACTGCATAAGAACAATAAGGACTACCATACCACTGTCGCAGAGTCGCCAAGACCAGACATAAGGGTCTCCTGTAAGTGCATGTCAATCATAAACAACATCAAGTATAAACAAGCACAAGTAAGGGCAAAATAAACGAACACACAAAGTGCAATGACATGTCTGGTCACCCCTGCCGTCGGTCAGACATCGTCACCTATGTACGGGAGGAAGCTGAGCGGAGGCCACCCTCCGACGTAGGGCTGTGACTGCCGTCCATACTCTGCCATCACTACTCCTGAGCGATCGAGTAGACGGAATGCTGTTGGTGTAACACCCCTACTCCAAGGCCTATCCTAGCGATGTCTCAATCAGCCTAAGGCCATCTGTGGAGGACATCTCTGTCTGAGTGTTACCCCACCCCATGTATATAATGGGGGAGAGATATCTCCCTCTCATCTCCTGGTATCTGGACAACGCAAGGAGGGACATCTGCCTGCTACCACGCTCCGATTCACTAACCCATGAGTGCATGAGCGGTGCAGCACAGAGCACACTACCCAATACTCCGTCAACCACTAACCCATGAGTGGCCGTATGGGTAGGTCAGTATGACTGTCGACCTAAAAAGTTCGTGGACGGCAAGATTCGAACCTACGCAGGCATCACCCAACAGATTTCGAGTCTGTATCAAGTAATAGATCTCTTAGCCACTCAGCTTCTTTACAAGTCAAGGCTAACGCCACAAACTCGGATTCCATTGTGGAATGAGTTATTAATGTTTGTTTCTTTGAGGCCTAAAAACAACTCCACCACCAAGTAAAAAGACAAAATCACTGGTAGGTTTTTGATCACTTATGCTAGTAATCCAACAAGCATTCGTAAATCCCTCTAGAACATAAGGAAAATTATTGTAGAAAAGGCTTAAATCTCTTATCCTTTTGAGACAACCAAGCACTCTAGTCATTGCTTTCCAATATTCTTTACTTGGATTCTTTGTATATCTAGCTAGTCTACACACTGCATAAGATATAGCAGGTCTTGTACAACCCATAGCATACATGAGACTTCCAATAACACTAGCATACTCAAGTTGTGCTACTGGATTTTCATCATTATCACAAACTTTAAGATTTGGATCAAAAGGTGTACTTGCTTCTTTCACATTCAAATGTTGATATTTCTTTAAAATCTTATCAACATAGTGAGTTTGAGAAAGGGCAAAACCCCCTACTATGTCATTGCCCCACTATGTCTCTTAACTTTTATCCCTAAGATAGTGTCAACTTCACCAAGATCTTTCATTTTGAACTTAGAAGATAAATACTCCTTAGTTTCAACTATGCCCTTTGTAGTGCCACTTACAATTAGCATGTCATCAACATAGAGACAAATTACAACTCTATTTTTACTAATGAATTTAGAGTAAATGCACTTATCAGTATTATTATATCTAAAACCATCAGAAAGTAGATCACCCTCAAACTTTTCATGCCATTGTTTTGGGGATTGTTTTAGGCCATACAGACACTTTACTAGTTTACACACTTTAGTCTCATTTCTGGGAAGTACAAAGTCTTTCAGTTAATCCATATACACCTCTTCATTTAAATCACCATTTAGAAAAATTGTTTTCACATCCATTTGGAGAACATGATGGTTCAAAATAGAAGCTAAAGCTAAAATTATTCTTATTGAGGTTATTCTAACGGTTGTAAAACTCAATTGTATTAAACCGAGACTTGTACAAGACTTATATAACTTGCATACCCTAATGACACAAAAAATAGGAAAAGACCTAACTACCCTTGCAACTCACAACACTCCCCCTCAAGTTGAACATATATATCAAACATGTTTAACTTGCTAAGGGCAGAATTAAACACAGCTTGGGGTATAACTTTTGTAAATATATCAGCAAGTTGGTCCTCGGATTTAACATAAGGCAAACATAGCTCTCCCGAGTCAAGTCTCTCTTGAATAAAGTGACGATCAATCTCGATGTGTTTGGTCCGGTCATGTTGAACTGAATTATTTGCAATATTAATTGCAGCTTTGTTGTCGCAATATAGCCTGAGAGGTAATTCAGCCTTTAATTCCATGTCTTCTAATAAAAAACTCAACCATAACATTTCTGCAAGACCATGTGTCATGCCCGATATTCTGCTTCTGTACTGGATTGTGCACAAACACTTTGTTTCTTACTTCTCCAAGTTACCAAGTTTCCTCCTAAAAAGGTGCAATATCCAGAAGTGGATCTTCTATCATCTCTAGACCCAGCCCAATCAACATCAGAATAACATTCCACTTTCAAATTACCACCTCCTTTAAACAGCAAGCCTTTTCCAGGATATGATTTTAAGTATCTTAAAATCCTATCAACGACCTTCATGTGGATAGTTTTAGGAGCATGCATATACTGGCTCATTACACTAACAGCGTAGGTAATGTCAGGCCTAGTCATAGACAAATAGAGTAATTTCCCAACCAACTTTTGATACGTTCCTTTTTCTAGATTTGTAAGATCTTCCCCATTAGAACTAGTAAGATCATGACTTACTTCTATAGGTGTCGATGCTGGCCGACAACCCAACTTTCCTGTTTCATTGAGTAAATCCAACACATATTTTCTCTGACATATATAAATCCCTCCTTGAGATCGAGCAACTTCAATACCAAGGAAGTACCTCAATAGTCCAAGGTCTTTAATTTCAAACTCTGATATTAACTTGGACTTAAGAGCTTGGATTTCAATCTCGTCATCTCCTGTAATTATCATATCATCAACGTAAACCAAGAGAATGGTAGTTTTGTCCTCTTTCCTTTTCACAAAGAGTGTATGATCAGCATTCCCTTGTTTAAAACTAAACAATGTCATAGTTTTGCAGAACCTATCAACCATGCTCTGGGTGATTGTTTAAGCCCATACAAAGCTTTTATCAACCTGCAAACCTTTCCTTTTGTTTCAATTCCAGGAGCTGGTAACATACAGACCTCTTCGTGAAGATTGCCATTCAAAAAAGCATTTTTCACATCTAGCTGAAATAACAGTCAATCATATTGAGAAGCAAGAGAAAGAATCACTCTGACTGATTTGAGTTTTGCAACTAGAGCGAAGGTCTCCAAGTAATCCACCCCATATGTTTGAGTGAATCCCTTGGCAACAAGTCTAGCTTTATATCTGACTACTTCACCCTCTGAGTTATACTTGATAGCATAGACCCACTTAGAACAACCAAGTTCTTCCCTTTTGGGGGATTTACTAATTCCCAAGTACCATTCTTATTAAGAGCCTCCACTTCTTCATTCATCACTTTCAGCCACCTTGAGTCCTTTACAGCTTCATAATAAGAAGAAGGTATGACATGATTTGATAACTGTGAAACAAAGGCATGATATGAAGAAGACAAACGAGAATAAGAAACATGGTTAGAGATAGGATGTTGAGTACATAACCTGACCCCCTTCCTAATAGCAATTGGAAGGTCCAGCTCATTCATATTTAGGGGTGTGATTGGTTCAACCAATGAGGATACAGGATCAGGAGCCAGAGCTTCCGATTCAGCTGGCCGATCAGTAGAAGGTCCTTGCTTATGTCTTCGTCGCTTGTATGTAATAATTTCTTGTGAAGCCTGCGAGCCCAGTAATGAAGCATCATCTTTGTTATTTTCCATGACATCTAGTGAAATAGGGGAAGGAACCACTTGAGGAACAAGAGAAGAGGTAAGATTTTCCCCCTGAGGACGAGTCTGGGGAGTATAATAGGACTCAGACTCAAAAAAGGTAACATCTTTCAAGACATATCTAGTCCTAGTAACAGGATCAAAGCATTTGTAGCCTTTCTGGCAAGTGGAATACCCTAGAAAAATTCCACGTATAGAGCGAGGATCAATCTTAGAGGATTTGGGACCAAGAACATGAATAAAACAGAGGGAGCCAAATACCCGAGGTGTAAGGGAGAACAATGTTATGTCAGGACGAAAAATAGTGAGAGAGGACTGATACCCGAGACCTTTTTGATGTTAGACGATTAATGATATAAGCAGCAGCAAGAACAGCATCCGCCCAGAAATATTTGGGTAAATGGCGCTGAAATAATAATGCACGTGCTGTTTCAAGGATATGACGATTTTTCCTCTCAGCCACTCCATTTTGCTGTGGTGTGTAGGGACAAGATGACTCATGAAGAATTCCTAAATCTTCTAGAAAAGTATTTAGGGATTATGCAAAGTATTCCCGTGCATTATCAGATCTAAGAGTTTTCACTTGTGTGTGAAATTGAGTTTCAACCATTTTGCAATAATGTTGAATGAGCCGAGGAACTTCGTCTCTGCCTCTCATCAAATAAAGCCATGTACAGTGGGTGTAATCATCAATAAAAGAAATAAAGTATCGATAGCCATCCAAAGAAGGCACAAGAGAGGGACCCCACATATCTGAATGAACAAGGTCAAATGGAGACGAACTTTTATTCATGGACTCAGAAAAATGAGTTCTACAATGTTTGGATAACTGACAAACTTCACATTTAAGAGACTCAAATGAAACAGAAGAAAAAAGATTAGGAAATAGGACCTTTAATGACTGAAAAGATAAATGTCCCAAACGAGAATGTCATAACAAGATTTCTTGATGCTTATTTTCTGAACACTGGGCTGTAGACTTCAGAGTAGCTGTTGTTCTAGGATGATAGTAATAAAGACCTCCTACTTCACGGTCAGTCCCAATTGTTTGCTTGGTCTCCAGACCCTGAAAGACACAATGATCAGGGAAAAAGGTTATTGAGCAGTGTAGTTGTTTAGTAATACTACTAACAGAAAGTAAATTAAGAGAAATGGAAGGGACATGAAGTGCAGAGGGTAGGATAAAGTGTTCTGCCAGTTGTATGGAACCTTTTCCAGCCACAGTAGCTTTGGTGTCATCAGCAATGGTCACTTTATCCTGCCCAAAAGACAAAGAGTAGGAAATGAAGGAATTAGCAAGATTTGTCATATGATCCATAGCTCCTGAGTCAATAACCCAAGGGATACAAGATCTTGACCCATCAATACTTAATTCCAGGCCACGGATACCTGTGTGCGCTTGAGACGAATTGACAGAGGATGAAGTCTGAAGCCGTGATAAAAGGTGTTGAAGAGTGACAATATCAGTAGATGACAACTCAATATTAGAAGGTACCGAGGAATTAGTAGTCTCCCCATCCACTAATTTCTGAGCAGCAAGATTCCCACGACTAGGAACCTTCTTGTCACTGTATTTGAATTTTTCAGATTTTTTTTCTGGATATTTCTCCCAACAAAAATCTGAATCATGATTAGTCCTCTTGCAATGCCGACAAAATTTTCCACCTTTCCCTTTTGTTCCCCCAGACTTAAACTTGTTAGTAGAACCGACAAAAGCAGATGTCTCCCCAATTGGAGTGCTTGTTGCAGAAATATTCCCTTTGTTGGTCATGGTCCTTCTCCTGCCTTCCTCACTCAGAATTTTGTAATAAACTTGTTCTAGAGAGGGAGTAGGATCAAGACTAAGAATTTGTCCTTTTAAATTTTCAAACTCTGCATGAAGTCCATCAAGAAACTTAATAATTCTGTCCTTCTCCAGAAGCTTTAGATATCTCTGATGATCATCAGTGGAAATCCAATTGTCCATCCTGTAGTAGTCAAACTCATCCCACAACCCTTTTAGAGCAGCAAAATAATTTGTAACAGACATAGAACCTTGCTCAAGTTTAAAAATTTGACTACTTATCTGATAAGTACGCAGCATATCATGCTTGCGCCCATACATGTGGTCCAGTGTCCTCCACATATCAACAACTGTTCTGTTATGAAGAATGACCTGTTTGATTCCAGAACTTACAGAATTGAGTATCCAAGTCATTACCAGAATATTGTCACGCCTCCAAGTACAAAAACTGGGATCTTTCTCATCTGGCTTCACTTTAGTACCATGAAGAATATCAAGTTTATCATGACCTTCAACATAAAGTTCAACAACAACTGCCCATAATGCATAATTTGTCTCGGTCAATTTTTTCGAGGTTATCTGAAGACCAGATCCTCCAGGTCCTGTCGTTGTGAAAATTGGTTGTACCTGTCCAGAAGAAGTCAAAGGATCTGTTGACATCCCGGAACTTTCTCCAAAGGTGTCTGCCATAACAAACACCCAAGAAGAGACGAAGATGAGTGGGCACAACAGAGGACGAACGCCAGGAAACAGTGCGACAATCAAGCAAGCGGCAAGCAGAAATCAAGGAAGGGGGTTACACAGCGGTTTGATGCAGCCTTGACTAACCAAGAACTTTATCTTCGAGCCCTTCCACGCAAACAGTGACAATTCTTGGTTCTGCGCCAACAAGGAGGCCAGACCTAAGAGGCCGGAGAAGGGACTTCCAAGCAAACAGGAAGGGATCTTCTACGGCAAGGAAAAGGAAGGCAAGGAGGCCACCAGCAGCACGACGAGGTGAGAACAGCTCGGTTGAAGAGGCCCAAGAAGAGTCTGCGAAGGCAGAGCGACCACTCCTTTGCGAACAGGGGCGCAACGAGGCGGCCAATGGCGATAAACCGGAGCACCGCTCGCTCTCTCCCTACTTCCGGCGACAAGAAGAAGACCGAAGAAGAAGTCCAGCAGCGCCTCTGTTGCTTCGCGTGCGCTCGAGGAGAGAGTGGCGGCCAAGAGGTCGTGTCGAGGAGGCGCGCGCGATAAGAGCGCTGTGGCTCGTGTGTGCGCGACAAGGGGAAGAACACGATCTTGTGCTTGGTCGGCGAAGGATGTGGAGGAGAGTCCTCCGCTCGAGCTTGACGAGGCGACCTAGCGTGCGCAAGGATGCGAGGTTTGGCGGCGCGTGCGGCGCGTGGATTGGCGGCGCTTGCGATGTCGCGTGGGAGAAAGGAAAGGGGAGACGAAGCGGCGCGTGCGGCGTCGCGTGGGAGAAAGAAAAGAAATGAAAATTAGGGTTTTGATAGACGTGGCTCTGATACCATGTTGTAAAACTCAATTGTATTAAACCGAGACCTTGTACAAGACTTATATAACTTGCATACCCTAATGACACAAAAAATAGGAAAAAACCTAACTATCCTTGCAACTCACAACACTAACTAAGGGTGCATATGTATCAAAGTAATCAATTCCTTCCTTTTGTCTAAACCCTTTAGCTACTAAGCTAGCTTTGTAGGTGAGAATGGTTCCATTAGTAGCTAGTTTCTTTCGAAACACCCACTTGCAACATGGCTTCTTCATAGGTTTTAGGGTCTTCCTCTACACTAAGCAAAAATGGAATTTTGTTTAGTAGAGAATCCTTAGTACCTTCCATAAGAAACACACTATTTTGTGACCATATGAAATCTGAAAGAAGATGTTCATTCTTTCTTTGTCTTTGATTTCTTCTAGGTTCACTAGAGGTGTCAACTTCCTTGGTTCTTGACTCATAAAAAGTCTTTTTATGGAAAGAACTTGATGCACTAGCTGGAGTCTCTTCCGCTTTTAAGTCCTTAAGAAATTGATTTTCTTAAAATTGCACATCTCTTGATTCTACTATGACAATGTTCTCAATGTCAAGTAATCTATATGCCTTTGAATTTTCAGCATAGCCTACTAACACACTTTTAAGTGCTCTAGGTCCTAATTTTGTTCTTTTGTTGTCCGGAACTCTATAGTAAGCCACACAACCCCAAACCCTTAAGTATGGCAGGTTTGATTTTCTTCCTTTCCATAACTCATAAGGACACATTTTAGTCCTTAAGGAAGGAACTCTATTTTGGACATGACAAGCAGCCAACAATGCCTCACCCCACAAATTAGTTGGCAATCTTGAACTTAATAACATGGTATTAATCATATCATTTAAAGTTCTATTCTTTCTTTCAGCCAAGCCATTTTGTTGTGGTGTGTATGGAGCACTAGTTTGGTGCACTATGCCACCTTCTTCACAAAATTTTGAGAATTCACTTGAGAGATATTCACTTCCTCTATCACTTCTCAAAATTTTAATCTTTTGGCTCATTTGGTTTTCTATAAGAGCTTTATATATCTTTAGAAGGTTAAATGCTTCATCCTTTGATTTCATCAAGTACACATAAATCTTGAAAAATCATCTATAAATGTGATGAAGTATTTGTTACCCCCTCTTGTTAGCAAACCATTAAGTTCACACCCATCCGAATGAATTAACTCAAGAACTTGATTTGTTCTTTCAACTTTAGGAAAAGACAATCTAGTTATTTTTGCTTGTATGCATGTTTCACACTTCTTTAGTTCATTATGATCACTATAGTTGATTAGTCCTTTTTTAGACATAAATTTAGCAATGCATGTTTCAATCTTTTGGCTCATTATGATCCATCGATTCTTCTTCTTGCCGACATACTACACATTGTTTATTCTCCACATAGTCCACTATATCCGCTGTACGGAGTTTCCTTTGCACAAGTAGCCACATGATGAATCTATGCTTACGCATGACTTCCAGCCTCCAAATAGATGCAACCCTAGAAGGCTTTACATTTTCTTGCTTTAGGAACTCATAAGCCTTTCTTACCCCCTCTTTTTCCGCAACAAATGATTCTATTAACTTCATGTTTGCTTCTCTAACTCCATTTGCATTTGTACATATTTTCCTCTTGATTTCCAATAGCCTTTTGATCTAAAGAGAGTCTGAGTGCTTTGCCTCCCAATGCCAAAAATCAACCCCCTTAACATAGTATTGATGTACCCAGTTTATCCATAAAGACTCCTTTTTTGATTGGATATCCCATAGCATCTTGCTAAGTAGTGCTTCATTCCATATTAGGAGATCCCGAAGCCCATAGCCCTAATTATCTTTAGGTGCACATAGCTTGTCCCACACAATTGGGGGTGCTTAGAATTCCATTCAAAAGTCCGGTAAATTGTCTTGATCTTCTCAATCACTCCACTTGGTATTGACAACATGGAGAGCCAATAGCATCCCATACCTTGATGGGTTGTCTTGATTAAATCCAATCTTCCAGTATATGATAAGATCCGTTTTGGCCATGCATTTATTTTCTTTGTCAGCCTCAAGAAGTGGCCCATAGTTAACAATGCACAACTTTTCCACCACACATGGGATACCCAAGTACCTAAAAGGGAATGTACCTTCTTGAAAACCAATTATTTGTAACAATCGGCCCTTTGTATTGCTATCCACCCCTGCCATATACACTAGTGATTTCAAGGGGTAGCTTTAAGCCCTGCTTCCATTCCAAACTGCTCCAAGCAGCCTGCTAATACCCTCATAGAAGATTTGTCGGCATGGGCAAACAACATCAAATCATCCGCATAGATCAGATGCATAATGCCTACCTCTTTGCATCTTGGATGGAAATGATATGTGGGCAGTGATGATGCAGCCTTAAGCCTTCTTGATAAAACTTTAATGCATAATCCAAAAAGAAGGGAGAAAATTGGATCCTCTTGCCTTAGCCCTCGTCTTCCACTAAAGAAACCATATATTCCCCCATTTAGGGAGATGGAATAGGAAGTTGTGGTGGCACACTCCCTAATCCAATTAACATATCGTTGGGGAAAACCAAAACTAACGAGAGCCTCCATTAGAAAATCCCAATGAGCCATATCAAAAGCTTTTTTCAAATCCACTTTGACCATGCATCTAGGAGAAATACGCTTGCGGGCATACTTCCTTAACAATTCTTGTGTAAGGATGACATTATCCCTAATATTCCTACCTTGGACAAAAGCCACTTGGGTCGGATCAAGTAAGAAACCCAAAACTGAGGAGAGCCAGCCAGCTAGGATCTTAGCAATCACCTTATAAAAACACAGCAGCAAGATATCGGTTGGTAATCCATAACACTCATTTTCGCTCCATATCCATCCGGTCCGGAAGCCTTTTCGCTTCCAATATCATATAGTACTGCTTTTATCTCCTCCACATCCACCGGCTTAATTAACCCTTCTATTTGACTACAGTTGAGGCGCCTTCCAGGGAGTGCATTGCTGTCCAAAGGAGATATCGCATCTATTTACCCAAGTATGCCATGAAAATAATTTACAAACTCCTCCTCTACTTCACCCAAGCTTGTTGTTTGTGTTGGTGCTCGAATGGCTAGAGAGGGGGGGGGGGTGAATATAGCCAGACACAAATCTTCTTGCTTTTGAATTTATCTGCACTTAAGTTAGCCGCAGCGGAAGCAATACAAGTATAACAGCAGAAACAGAAATGCAGTAACTGAAAACCAAACCACACAGTCGCTAACAAGGAGCGTTTACAAGGTTCGGGGATAACTTGCCCCTACTCCTTGGCGTGCTCGTAAGGTGGGTGATCCCTTGATCGTCGGCAGATCAAGCCCCGGTGAACACCGGATATCAAGCGCCTCCTTCTCGGTGGAGAAACCTCTCCATAAGCTGTCTCACAGATGGATACAAGATAAGCTCACGAGACACTCGAGAAGGGAAGCTCACAAGAATGTGACAAGAACGCTTAAGCTCAAAGCAACAGAGAGCACACAAGCACCACAGCCCAGCCAAACTTCCCAAGTTTCTATCTGTTCCTTGTTACCGCTCCTCTGCATCAGCTTCAACTTAAGCTCTGCTCACCATCGCCAGCTTCATCAGCATCCATTGAGCCAGCCTGAACCCACTGACCTCCCTGAGCACTCAGTCCACTGAAGACCTCCTCTCTAGATGAGCCTCCGTCAGTCGCCAGCTGCGCCAGCTGCCCGTTGAAACCTGAAATCGGTAAACAAACAAACCTGCACCAAGGAAAGTCTCCCATTGACTCTCCTCCAATGTTTGAATCATCCCTGTAAAGCCTGCACACTTTAACAGAAGCTTAGCAAAACATATCAAATGAAATCAGCAATGTATCAGAGAATCGGTAGAGAAAACAGTCGCGATCAGAGCGCCTGACAGCGTATTTGAATTAAAGTTCTGCTCCTGATCAGTCCCCAGACCGATCAGGGAGGACCTGATCGGTTACCAGACCGATCCAGCAGTCTGCTGCACACTCCAGATCGGTCCCCAGACCTATCCAGCAGTCTGCTGCACACTCCAGATCGGTCCCCAGACCAATCAGGCTGTGCCCTGATCGGTCTAGTGACCGATTAGGCTGCTTCCTGACCGATCAGAAGTCATCCTGATCGGTTATAAGGAGAACCTCGTGATTTCTGAGATCTCGTGGATCGTTCACCAGTCCGATCTGAATAGTATCCCTGATCGGTCACCAGACCGATCAGGAGCCAAGCAGTAAGGTTCCCAAAACCCACTGTATGCTCCCTGATCGGTCACCAGACCGATCAGGAGCCAAACAGTAAGTGAACTGTATGCTCCCTGATCGGTCACCAGACCGATCAGGAGTCGATCAGTAGCCCAACAAGGTCACTGTGTGCTCCCTGATCGGTCACCAGACCGATCAGTCATTACTGGATCGGTCACCAGATCGATCCATGAGGGAACACCGTGCCAACTTCCCTGATCGGTCACCAGACCGATCCAGGCAAGGCCAAATCCACTCTAAGTCAAGAGAACAAGCCTCCAACCCTTCTCTGGCTCGTTCTTAGTCCCCCGGACCAAGACTCTGTGCCCAGTTTCACTCACCGGGACTTCAACCTAGCCCTCCAAGCTAGGACCTGGCTTCACTCACCAGGGTTTCGGTCACCCGGCTTCACTCACTGGGACCCGGCTTTACTCATCGGGATTTCAACCTAGCTTCACTCACTAGGATTTCAATCACCTGGCTTCACTCACCAGGACCCGGCTTCACTCACCGGGATTTCAACCTAGCTTCACTCACTAGGATTTCACTCACCCGACTTCACTCACCAGGACCCGACTTCACTCACCGGGATTTCAACCTAGCTTCACTCACTAGGATTTCACTCACCTGGCTTCACTTACCAGAACCCGGCTTCACTCACCGGGATTTCACACCTAGCCCTCTAAGCTAGGACTTTTCACACCTAGCCCTCCAAGCTAGGACTTTTTCACACCTAACTCTCCAAGTTAAGACTTTTCACACCTAGCCCTCCAAGCTAGGACTTTTTCACACCTAACCCTCCAAGTTAGGACTCTTCACATGCCAGCGTGCGATCTCCCGATCCACCTGGACTTAATCCGAATCCATTCAACTAAACTTAAATCGTTGTCAACACCAAAATAACAATCGGGTTAGACTGCATCAATAATCTCCCCCTTTTTGTTGTTTAACAACCCGATTTAAGTTAAGGTAGTTCAATTATCGTAAGGGAATCAAAGTCCTCCCCCTACAATAACCCTAAACTTAATCAACCATTCTCTCCCCCTCTGTCAAACATCGAAAAGGGCATGATTATTAAGTTTAAACATACCTCCCCCTCAAACACGGGTCTCTCCCCAAACCCAAAGTAATCAAAGTTAAGTTTGAATTGCATATGAAAGGTATATACCATACATGTATCATGGCAACAACGTATATGCATCATACGACAATAAGTGTGAATTGCACATGAAAACATATACAGAAATATATCATGGTCAAACATGTATATGTTTCATATGACAAGTAAGGAATGCATCTGTATCTGACATATAATCCTGATTGGTCTCCGGACCGATCAGGTTCGTTGATTATTTGATACAGAAATATGTCTTATTAGTCGGGGGAGCGATCAGATTTCAGAAAAATTTCTGAAACCCTGATACGTTCCTGATCAAACTGCATTAACAATTTGCATTCGAAAACAAGGATATAGACTCTATTGATATTCGACATTCTAGAAACATTTCTGAAACACGACATTAAGCACAAGAGTCATGACTCAACAAACTCTTTCTTATGAATTTGAAAATTTCAACATAGGTTTGTATCAAATCAGCATTTTAATACTTGATGTTTCAGAAAAATTTCTGAGAATCAGGGGTCTTAAAAATTCCTACCCTTCTTTGAACACTTGAACAAACTTGTACTCACTTAGTATCAGGTTTGTACCAATGGAGGATCAAGTATGTTTCAGTTGTACTTGGTTTGTATCAGATTTGTGTGTATCAGTATGATCAGGTAATCTGATACAACTTGATGAAATGGGATCGGACTGAGGAGTAGTCTGATACCTCTGATCAGTGTTGATCTGATCGGTCACCGGACCGATCAGAAGGGCAACTGATCGGTCACCAGACCGATCAGGGTGAGTCCTGATTGGTCGGTGGACCGATCAGGTCTGATACAGTATGTTTTTTTGAAACTGATCAGTTTCAGAAACGAATCTGTTTCAACTTTTAAACCCTTTAAACCCTAATACAAACAGATTTAACCCCTAAATGAGTTCCATTAACCATAATTCATTTAATCAAAACAAGCAATCTGATTTGGGTCCCTTAACTAGGCTTCATTTCATATCAATAATCAAGAATTTCTATGGATTAAAGTACCAACACTAGGTTTGAATGATCAGTTATGTTCTAAGTATATTCTTGTTTATTCCTAACAATCTTGATAATCCAATCTACACTTAAGTACTGATACCTTAGTGATCCAATTAATATTAGGCAAATGGATGACATTAGGTTTGATATCAGTCAAGTGGGAAAACAAAACAAGTCATGGAACTTAAAACATCATGAACTATGTGAGCATGCTGTTCTTAAACAAAATTGGTATCATACATTAAGGTTAATCACACAAACAGTAAGATCATGGCATATTCAACTAAGTTCATCTCCAAAATATTAAGAAAAACTTAAGCCTAAACCTTAAGCTCATGTTCTTTGTTTGGTGATGCCTTATTAGTACAAACTATGTGTTAATCCTTGTACATTAACATGCATTCATGTTGTATAACATATACAAGAAAATGGACTCCTTAGGCTTGACATAAGACATATCATAAATCATGAATTGCAGGAAAACATAAATCGCAACAATAAACCTAATTATCCTAAACAATCCATGGCAAGAGTAAGTTATGTGTCAACCTAAACCATTCATGTGAATAATTTTTTTCAAAACTTGTTTATTCATTTTGAAGCATAGATATACTATCATTCGTTGCATGATAAGTTTTCTTATTGCCCAAATGAGATTTCATAAATCACTAGCCAAGGGATCATCTTGTTATAAGAACTAAGACAATGAAGCTCAAAGCATTTACTTCGAATTTTCCATAACCAACCATGTGAATGACAATTTTTTCTTTGGTCATGGGTTTGGAGCACCAAATATCAACCTCCCATGTTGATAGATGCTCCCCCTCAAATAATGCTTATACAATTCAAAATATGGAAGTTTTAGGTATCCAAATTTTGGGACCTAAGGCATCTACAATGGAAGACTTTGGCACCCATGCCTTAGTCAATTTCTTTCTAGCTTTTTGAACCCTAGACTTATTTGATGATCCAAAATGTGTTCTTGACATTAATGATACAAAGGTTGGTTCTTTAGGTCGGTAACCTATACCGGCCTTGTTATAAATCACTCTTTGGGAGTTTAGTATCATGTCTAAGATTTTGGGGCTAGATGAGAATTTCTCAAGAACATTCTTGAGATTTTCAACTTTGATCTTTAATTCCTTATTGTCATTCTCAAGGGTCTTAACATGCAAGTCATCAATTACTTCATCCTTAGAGGTTTTCAATTTTTTTACCTCTAACTTTAAAGATTTAATCTTGTTCTTAGACTTTTTGAGCATGTTTGTCATGCAAGCTATTGTTCTATAACACTTATCCAATTTGGGAGAAATTACCTCTTCGTCATCCGAAGATGATGAAGGCGCGGTTGAGGAGCTTGATTCATTGTCACTCTCCTTGGATGACTCTTCTAAGGCCACGAGAGCCACATGACAGTAGGTCTTCTCCTCCTCCATTTTCTTCTTTTTCTTTTTGTCACCTGCCACTAAAGCAAACCCTTTCTCTTTTGGGCTTGTGTTAGAGATCTCGTGTAGCTCCATCTCACAAAACAAATCCTCTAACTTAACAAAAGATAAGTCCTTGGAAACCTTGTAAGCATCCACCATGGATGACCACAAGGCATTCCTAGGAAATGATTTAAGGACATACCTCACTAGGTCTCGGTTTTCTACCTCTTCATCAATGGAGTGGAGACCATTCAATACTTCTTTGAATCGACAATGAAGCATACTTACAGTTTCATTTTCTCCCATTGTCAAGTTTTGGAGTTGGCTGTGAAGGAGATCCTTCTTAGCTGTCCGGGTGTCTTGAGTTCCTTCATGGAGCTCAATGAGTTTGTTCCATAGGTCTTTGGCAGAGGTGAAGGGGCCAACCTTGATTAGCTGCTCTTTGTTCATCCCACATTGCAAGGTGACAACAGCTTTGGCATTGGCTTCCCCCTTTTTGATTTGCTCAGCCGACCACATGGAGAAGTTTAGATCTTTTCTCTCAATGTCCTTTGGAGGAGAGAAACCCTCCTTTACTGAGAACCACATGCTCATGTTTGTCTTCAAATAAAATTCCATTCTTGACTTCCAATATGAAAAATTAGATCCGTCAAGGAAAGGTGGTCTGTTGGTGCTGAAACCTTCACTCATAGCCATCCTTGTTAGCTCTCGGTTGTTAAGCCGCTTGAACAGAGCCCCAAGCTCTGATACCACTTGTTGGTGCTCGGATGGCTAGAGAGGGGGGGGGTGAATATAGCCAGACACAAATCTTCTTGCTTTTGAACTTATCTGCACTTAAGTTAGCCGCAGCGGAAGCAATACAAGTATAATAGCAAAAACAGAAATGCAGTAACTGAAAACCAAACCACACAGTCGCTAACAAGGATCGTTTACAAGGTTCGGGGATAACTTGCCCCTACTCCTTGGCGTGCTCGTAAGGTGCGTGATCCCTTGATCGTCGGCAGATCAAGCCCCGGTGAACACCGGATATCAAGCACCTCCTTCTCGGTGGAGAAACCTCTCCATAAGCTGTCTCACAGATGGATACAAGATAAGCTCACGAGACACTCGAGAAGGGAAGCTCACAAGAATGTAACAAAAACGCTTAAGCTCAAAGCAACAGAGAGCACACAAGCACCACAGCCCAACCAAACTTCCCAAGTTTCTATCTGTTCCTTGTTACCGCTCCTCTGCATCAGCTTCAACTTAAGCTCTGCTCACCATCGCCAGCTTCATCAGCATCCACTGAGCCAGCCTGAACCCACTGACCTCCCTGAGCACTCAGTCCACTGAAGACCTCCTCTCCAGCTGAGCCTCCATCAATCGCCAGCTGCGCCAGCTGCCCGTTGAAACCTGAAATCGGTAAACAGACAAACCTGCACCAAGGAAAGTCTCACATTGACTCTCCTCCAATGTTTGAACCATCCCTGTAAAGCCTACACACTTCAACAGAAGCTTAGCAAAACATATCAAATGAAATCAGCAATGTATTAGAGAATCGGTAGAAAAAATAGTTGCGATCAGAGCGTCTGACAGCGTATTTGAATTAAAGTTCTGCTCCTGATCAGTCCCCAGACCGATCAGGGAGGACCTGATCGGTCACCAGACCGATCCAGCAGTCTGCTGCACACTCCAGATCGGTCCCCAAACCTATCCAGCAGTCTGCTGCACACTCCAGATCGGTCCCCAGACCAATCAGGCTGTGCCCTGATCGGTCTAGTGACCGATTAGGCTGCTTCCTGACCGATCAGAAGTCATCCTGATCGGTCATAAGGAGAACCTCGCGATTTCTGAGATCTCGTGGATCGTTCACCAGTCCGATCTGAATAGTATCCCTGATCGATCACCAGACCGATCAGGAGCCAAGCAGTAAGGTTCCCAAAACCCACTGTATGCTCCCTGATCGGTCACCAGACCGATCAGGAGTCGATCAGTAGCCCAACAAGGTCACTGTGTGCTCCCTGATCGGTCACCAGACCGATCAGTCATCGCTGGATCGGTCACCAGACCGATCCACGAGGGAACACCGTGCCAACTTCCCTGATCGGTTACCAGACCGATCCAGGCAAGGCCAAATCCACTCTAAGTCAAGAGAACAAGCCTCCAACCCTTCTCTGACTCGTTCTTAGTCCCCCGGACCAAGACTCCGTGCCCAGTTTCACTCACCGAGACTTCAACCTAGCCCTCCAAGCTAGGACCTGGCTTCACTCACCAGGGTTTTGGTCACCCGGCTTCACTCACCGGGATTTCAACCTAGCATCACTCACTAGAATTTCAATCACCTGGCTTCACTCACCAGGACCCGATTTCACTCATCGGGATTTCAACCTAGCTTCACTCACTAGGATTTCACTCACCTGACTTCACTCACCAGGACCCGGCTTCACTCACCGGGATTTCAACCTAGCTTCAGTCACTAGGATTTCACTCACCTGGCTTCACTCACCAGGACCCGGCTTCACTCACCGGGATTTCACACCTAGCCCTCCAAGCTAGGACTTTTCACACCTAGCCCTCTAAGCTAGGACTTTTTCACACCTAACCCTCCAAGTTAGGACTTTTCACACCTAGCCCTCCAAGCTAGGACTTTTTCACACCTAACCCTCCAAGTTAGGACTCTTCACATGCCAGCGTGCGATCTCCCGATCCACCTGGACTTAATCCGAATCCATTCAACTAAACTTAAATCGTTGTCAACACCAAAACAACAATCGGGCCAGACTGCATCAACAGTTTGGTTCCCATTTCTTTTTGTGAGTGTGATGATGGCATTTTTATTATTGTTCCTCTTCACTACATTATGAAAGAACCTCATGCACTTGTCCGCATGCCTATGATACACATTCTTGGCCCTTTGTTGATAGAAAATCTTCTCTGCCTCCGAAAGGAGGGTAGTCTTTTTCCGGATTTCACTATAATTAGAAGACATGGAACCACCCGACAGAACTTCTCTTTGTGCCGCTTCCAAATCATCATTTGCTCTCTTAGCTTTCTCCGAAATGTGCCCCAAATGATTTTTGTTCAGCTCTCTCAATCTGCCCTTCAAACGATGTAGCTTAGCCTTAAGAATATATTGAGCATTTCCCAACACCAGGGCTACCCATGACTCCTCTATTACTTTCGTATAATCACTATGAAATGTCCACATGTTCAGAAACTTGAAAGCCCTTCTAGGTGGTTGATCTTTAGGTAGTATGTGAACACTAGCACACGAATGATCTGATAGACAACCCGGAGCCAAGAAATCCACATAAGCATCAAAATCCTTCAGGAGCAAAGAGTTAACCACAACCCTGCCCAACTTGCAAGAGACATCCCCTTTAGACCAGGTAAGTCTACAACAAATAGCTCTGAGATCAACCATGGCATATACATGCGCAAATCTTTAGAAATCCCGCATCTCATATTTTGTAACTGGTGAACCTCCTTGTCGCTCATCAATAGACAAAATGAATTTAAAATCACTCATAACCATTCATGGACTAGAAATAGATTCCATAGATTCCCCTATGTAATTAGCGCCTCCCATAATGACCTCCAATCTACCACCGAATGCAGCCCATAAATGAAGATCACAAAAAAATTTTTTAAAAAAAATCTGATATCATACATAGAAGTGGATAAATTGTTGAACCGTGAGAATTACCTCCAGCTCAGCCCTCTGCGTGCCCCAAAGAAGCAAAATATGGCCATGATTAGATGTACCAAAATTATATGTGTTGGAACAAGAAAACTCTTCAAAACTTAATTAAACCAAAATCATTACACAACTTATATAGTTTGTAGCCTGCAAAACCCTAATTATACAAGATAGAAAGAAAAGACCTAACTACCCCTCACATCCTCACAACACTCCCCCCTCAAGTTGAACATATATATCAAACATGTTTAACTTGCTAAGGGCAGTATTAAACACAGCTTGGGGTATAGCTTTTGTAAACATATCAGCAAGTTGGTTCTCAGATTTGACATAGGGCAAACATAATTCTCCAGAATCAAGTCTCTCCCGAATAAAGTGACGATCAATCTCGATGTGCTTGGTTCGGTCATGTTGAACTGGATTATTTGCAATATTGATTGCAGCTTTATTCTCGCAATATAGCCTGAGAGGTAATTCGGCCTTTAACCCCATGTCCTCTAATAAAAAACTCAACCATAACATTTCTGCAAGACCATGTGCCATGGCTCAATATTTTGCTTCTGCACTAGACTGTGCATAAACACTTTGTTTCTTACTTCTCCAAGTTACCAAGTTTCCTCCTAAAAAGGTGTAATAGCCAGAAGTGGATCTTCTATCATCTCTAGAACCATCCCAATCAGCATCAGAATAACATTCCACCTTCAGATTACCACCTCCCTTAAACAACAAGCCTTTTCTGAGACATGACTTTAAGTACCTCAAAATCCTGTCAACGACCTTCATGTGAATAGTTTTAGGAGCATGCATGTACTGACTTACTACATTAACAGCGTAGGTAATGTCGGGTCTAGTCATAGACAAATAGAGTAATTTTCCAACCAACCTTTGATACGTTCCTTTTTCCAGATTTGTAAGATCTTCCTCAGTAGAACTAGTAAGATCATGACTTACTTCTATAGGTGTTGATGCGGGCCGACAACCCAACTTCCCTGTCTCCTTGAGCAAGTCCAACACATATTTTCTCTGACATATATATATTCCCTCCTGAGATCGAGCAATTTCAATGACAAGGAAGTACTTTAATAGTCCAAGGTCTTTAATTTCAAACTCTGAAATTAACTTGGACTTAAGCGCCTGGATTTCAACCTCGTCATCACCTGTGATTATCATATCATCAACGTAAACCAAAAGAATGGTAATTTTATCCTCTTTCCTTTTCACAAAGAGTGTATGATCAACATTCCCTTGTTTAAAACCAAGCAATGTCATGGCTTTGCAGAACCTATCAAACCATGCTCTGGGTGATTGTTTAAGTTCATACAAAGCTTTTATCAATCTGCAAACCTTCTCTTTTGTTTCGATTCCAAGAGGGGGTAACATGTAGGCCTCTTCGTGAAGGTTACCATTCAAAAAGGTATTTTTCACATCTAGCTGAAATAGTGGCCAACCATATTGAGAGGCAAGAGAAAGAATCACCCTGACTGATTTGAGTTTTGCAACTGGAGCGAAGGTCTCCAAGTAATCCACCCCATATGTTTGAGTGAATCCCTTGGCAACAAGTCTGGCTTTATATCTGACCACTTCACCCTCTGAGTTTTACTTGATAGCATAGACCCATTTAGAACCAACCAAGTTCTTCCCCTTTGGGGGATCTACTAATTCCCAAGTACCATTCTTATTAAGAGCCTCCACTTCTTCATTCATTGCTTCCAGCCATCTTGAGTCCCTTATAGCTTCATAATATGAAGAAGGTATGACATGATTTGATAGTTGTGAAACAAAGACATGATATGAAGAAGACAAATGAGAATAAGAAACATAGTTAGAGATAGGATGTTGAGTACATGACCTGACCCCCTTTCTAACAGCAATTGGAAGGTCCAATTCATTCATATTTAGGGGTACAATTGGTTCAACCAATGAGGATACAGGATCAGGAGTCAGAGCATCCGATTCAGCTAGCCGATCAGTAGTAGGTCCTTGCTTATGTCTTCGTCGCTTGTAAGTAATAATTTCTTGTGAAGCCTGTGAGCCCAGTAATGGAGTCAGAGAATCCTTCCTATTTTCCATGACATCTAGTGAAATAGGAGAAGGAACCACTTAAGGTACAAGGGAAGAGGTAAGATTCTCAGAGATAAGATTCTCCTCCTGGGGATGAGTCTGGGAAGAATAATATGACTCGGACTCAAAAAAGGTAACATCCTTCAAGACATATCTTACCCTAGTAACAGGATCAAAGCACTTGTAGCCTTTCTGGCAAGTGGAATACCCTAGGAACACTCCTCGTATGGCGCGAGGATCAAGCTTAGAGGCCTTGGGACCAAGAACATGAATAAAACAAAGAGAGCCAAATACCCTAGGTGTAAGGGAGAACAACGTGGTGTCAGGACGAAGAATATTGAGAGGGCACCGATACCCAAGACCTTTTGATGGTAGACGATTAATGATATAAGCGAATGCAAGGACAACATCAGCCCAGAAATATTTGGGTAATTGGCGTTGGAATAATAATGCACGGGCAGTTTCAAGGATATGACGATTTTTCCATTCAGCCACTCCATTTTGTTGAGGTGTGTAGGGACAAGATGACTCATGAAGAATTCCTAAATCCTCTAGAAAAGTATTTAGAGACTGTGCAAAGTACTCCCGTGCATTATTAGATCGAAGAGTTTTCACTTTTGTGTGGAATTGAGTTTCAACCATTCTGCAAAAATGTTGAATGAGTCGAGGAACTGCGTCTCTGCCTTTCATAAGATAAAGTCATGTACAATGGGTATAATCATCAATAAAAGAGAGAAAGTATCTGTAGCCATCCAAGGAAGGCACAGGAGAGGGACCCCATACATCTGAATGAACAAGGTCAAACGGAAACGAGCTTTTATTTACGGACTCAGAAAAATGCGTTCTACAATGTTTGGATAACTGACAAACTTCACATTGAAGAGACTCAAGAGAAATAGACGAGAAGTGACTAGGAAATAGAACCTTTAATGACCGAAAAGATAAATGTCCCAAATGAGAATGCCATAACAGAATTTCTTGATGCTTATTCTCTGAACACTGGGCTGTAGACTTCAGAGCAGATGTTGTTCCAAGATGATAGTAATAAAGACCTCCTACTTCACGGCCAGTCCTAATCGTTTGCTTGGTCTCGAGATCCTGAAAGACACAATGATCAGAAAAAAAGGTTACTGAGCAGTGGAGTTGTTTAGTAATACTACTAACAGAAACTAAATTAAGAGAAATGGAGGGGACATGAAGTGCAGAGGATAGGATAAAGTGGTCTGCCAATTGTATGAGACCTTTTCCAGAAGATGCCAAAGGATCTATAGACATCCCAGAACTTTCTCCGGATGTGTCTGCCATACCAATTCACAAGAAGGAAGAGACTTTATCTGTTTCGGCCAGTAATGAGAAACAGAAAGTGTAGGCTGCTGAGGAAGAGGAGGTAAGGAAGAGGCTTCTGTTTCGGCTAGTAATGAGAAATAAAAAAAAAATAAAGGCTGCTGGAAATAAAAACTGTGGAGGCTGCTGAGAAAGGGGAGCTCAGCCTGTGATTGGACCAAGATCCGGCTTCGAAGCGGGTGATCAATGATGAGAAATAAAAAAAAAATGGAGGCTTCTTTGGAATTAAAAAAAAACCATGGATGGCTCGCGAGAAGAAGCCTGCCGCCGCGAGAAGAAGACACCTGGGCTCGCGCGTCGCGAGGGGAGAGCAGCGCGAGAAGAAGGTGCTTGGTCTCGCGAGTCGCTAGGGGAGGGAGCGCGAGAAGAAGACCCCTGGGCTCGCGCATCGCGAGAGAAGACGTCATGCCTCGATGAAGAGGCCTGGGCTCGCTCGTCGCGAGGGAAGATCCTTCGAAGAAGAAGCCTTCGCAGAAGAAGCCTTCGCGAGGGAAGAGCCGCAGGGAAGAGCCGCGAAGACGAACCTTCCGCCGAGAAGCAGCGCGAGAAGAAGACCCCTGGGCTCGCGCGTCGCGAGAGAAGACGCCACGCCTCGATGAAGAGGCCTGGGCTCGCGCGTCGCGAGGGAAGATCCTTCAAAGAAGAAGCCTTCGCGAGGGAAGAGCCGCAGGGAAGAGCCACGAAGACGAACCTTCCGCCGAGAAGAGCAGCACCTGGGCTCGAGAAGCCTGCCTACCGAGAAGAAGCCTGCCGCCGTGAGAAGAACAGCACCTGGGCTCGCGAAGACAGAGACGAGAGGGAGAGCAGCGACGTCAGGGAGCGTCGGGAAGAGCCGCAGCAAGAAGACAGAGACAAGAGAGAGGAAGGGGAGGCGCCGTATAGGGTAAAGTTTAGGGTTTTGAAGAGCCTTGCTCTGATACCATGTTGGAACAAGAAAACTCTTCAAAACTTAATTAAACCAAAACCATTACACAACTTATATAGTTTGTAGCCTGCAAAACCCTAATGATACAAGATAGAAAGAAAAGACCTAACTACCCCTCACATCCTCACAACAATATGCATGCTCCATACCTGAAAACTTCCTTTGTATAATTGACTCAAGAGACTCCTCATTCAACTTGGTCTCCAGAAGTGCAAGAACTTGTATCTCCCTGCTCCTAAGGAGGTGTTGGACACCCCCATGCTTTAGGGACTTATGGAAGCTCCTTATGTTCCAGGTTGCAATCTTCATTGACCCCCATTGAGGGTTGCTCGCACCCATGGTTGCGTTGTGTATTGCCTCTACTTTGCTACCCCCTTGCTTGGAGGTCTCCCCTTGGATGAAACTGGACCCCTGAGGGGCCGGAATTCCAGCATTAGTTGAGACTCCCATTGCTCCTCCCACTGTCCCAACATTTTGCAGCTCCTTTGGCATTTCTGTAGGAATGTTCCTCAGCTGTTCCTCCTCTACTGGGCACCACATTGCCTCCTCAATCCCTGTAGGACCAACCCTTACTAAATCTGCTGCAATAAGAGTAGGCCAAGAGGCACAATTGCCATAGAAATCCGATCCACTTCATTCGCCTCTTGGCATTGATTTTGCTCATGCTGCATTGGCCTCCATTGTTGCCTCACACGAGTCCTTCTTGTCCTCCTCCCCCCCTTTTCCCCTTTCCCCCTTCCCCCTTCCCCCTTCCCCCTTCCCCCTTCCCCTTATTGACTAATATCTCCCCCTTCAAAATGGTCAAGCATTGAGATCATGTTGTGGAGCCTCTGAACCTGTTGTAGCATCCCTTCCAGATTGTAACGCCCGAAAATTCTCGAAACTAATTTTAGAAATATCTTAGAATTTATTCCGAATTTATGGATATTTTTATAGAATTTTTCCGTAAACGAAAGTGGCAAAAAGGGGTAAAAAGAGAAAAACACGTAGGTGGGATTTGATCCCTAAACCTAGGCTGTGAGAGGAGGAGGGGCGAACCAAGTGGGCTAGCTTGCTTTTGTTGAAATAGATTAGCGGAAACAATAGATAAGGTATAATTAGTTAAATTTTTTCCATAAGTATAAAAGGAAAAACTTTAAAGAGCAGCAGGGGATTCGAACTCGCGACCACAGGAGGAGCAAGCCCTTAAGGGCGCGCAAGTGACCGGCAGGGCAAGGGTATCAAGCACAACAAAAAGTGGAGAGAAATAATTTTATAGAGTAGTTACGTTTTTTCATGAAGAGGTATTTAAACCCCGCTTAAGTCGCGTGAAACCCTTGAGAGGAGAATTTTCGGCTGCGTGCGAGAAGGGGACGAGGGAGGGGCGGCGAAAACAAAAGGGAACCTAGGTTTTCTTTCCTCCTCTCCTCTCCTAAGGGGCGCCGGCCAAAGAAAAGCAAGGAGTGCGGAGCGTTTCGTTCGTCTCGACGAGAAGAACACGTAGGCACGGACGGTTCGTAGAGATCTCAACTTTCACCCGAGCCCTCGTCGTCTAATTTCGGTTGTAAGTCCAAGAAATCAAGGTAAGTACTGCTCACCTGCAGTAAGAGGCGGTTTTCCGCAAGTTTTTCCCCGTTAGAAAGTTAAAAATGAAATTTCCCTTTTGTTTTTGATTTTGCATGCAATTATTATGTTGTTCTTCAGCTTAGTTTATTAGCTTGTGTAGCTAGATTTACAGAGTAAGAACGTTTTATTGTAAGCAGTTATATAATTTATCTATGTACGAGTTATCTTTATTTTTGAGAGTAGACTTTTTAGAGATGACATAGTTGAGCTCGTAAAGGTCGCTATTAGAGTATATTAATGTGTTAATGTGTACTAATAGCTGTTCGTAAATGAGGTTGGGGTCCAAGAAAATTATGAGAAAAGAAAAGAGAAGATGAAGATAAGAAAAGAAAAGGCCAAGGCCTTAAGAAATCCCCAAAAGTCAAGACTTAGGGATTTGGGCACACAAGGTGCTCGTGAAAATGCCAAGGCATTCAAGATAAGAAAAAGTAAGTATTTTATTTTCTAAGGCCAGTACCCGGCGTCCAAGGGCGTCGTTAAAGAAATCCAGGTGTCCAATTCCAAGGTCTTGGCCCTGGTAGACCAAGGTCTGCTCTATTAGGATTGGTGGCTCGCTACCCCAACCTTTTAGGGAATGTGCATAAGATGGTACTTACGTCTTAAGTGGATCCAAGTGAGTATTATTTTCAAGTATATGCTTTAGCAAAGTTTTCTAAAAGTTAAAGAAAGATTTAAAGTTAAAGAATTGCTAAAGTTTCATGTTAAGCCAAGAAAAAGTGAGTTAAGACTTATTAATGCTTGAGTATGCATGTTTTGAGTTATACATGTTTTAGTGTTTCTGTTAAGTATAAAAGTATCTCATGTGATTTCACATTGTTTAAAAAGCATGCTTGCACATTTCGAGATTTTGTGAGCTAGATAGTACTTACTAAGCTTTATGCTTATTAGTTGCATTTCCTCTTGCTGCAGGTAAAGGTAAAGGCAAGCAATTCTGAAGGAAGGCGACGAGGCGGTACTGAGTAACGTGTGTGTGGTGGCTGACCTTGGAGAGGTCCTTGGGACGAGATAAATAAAAGACTGAAAGTGCATTTATTACAAATTCTTAGTTTAAGTTAGATCACATAGAATTTATCCAAGTATTTGCGTTTTAGATATTTTGCCTGTCTTAAAACCACGAATAGAGATTCCATGTCATTCTATTTAGTATACATATCCTTATGATTGCATTGGATGAGTATGAGCGTGAGTAGTTTTGAATATCGATACTTCGATGTAGCTATTTGATGCATGTGCCAAGATGTTGTTAGTCTCCTTTTGAATTAAGTTTTCATTGCTTTAAATGTGCTTAGAAAAGTTGCATTCATATTCCATAATGCTTTAGCAATATTATAGAACCTTGTGTGATGAGTTTAAATGCATGACTATTAAAGTTAGAATATTATTCTTAGATAGATTTAAATACAAGTTTAAGAAAGTTCCGCATTTTTAGTCGTGCATTAGAGTCAAGAAGTAGACAAGTAACGGTCCGGCTAAGGTAGAGAAGGCGGGTCGCTACAGTTGGTATCAGAGCAGTTCCCATTCTCCAGCATCACACACACATCAGCATCAACCTTGCCGTCTTCAAGTAAGAAAGCTTTAAGTTTCAGTTTTTCTATTGCTCCTTTACTTAATTGCAGTATAGAGAAATGCTTAAGTACTTACTCATATGTGCATAGAACAAGGAAGCATGTTTAATACCTTAGTATCATGGAATCATGTGTAATCCCTAGAATGGATATTAGGTTACTAAGTGAGAAAACAAGTTCTATACCTAGAAATATAGTAGTGATTTCTTATCTCCTTATGCATTATTAGATGGCAAGAAGAGGCCGAGCTCCTAATGCAAGGAACAGAACTCCAGTTCAAGATAACAATGAGCCTGGCACAGAACAACCAAACCTGATGGCAGTCATTGCTCAAATGCAAGCTCAGATTACAGAACAACAGAAGACCATCACCACACTGATGGCAAATCAGCACCCAGTGCCCCCTACACCACCCACAGCAGGAGTGGGAACTCCAGTGGTGGCTGAAGTTCCACCAGTCACACAGGAGACCCCTGCCGTGAACCGAAGACAAGAAGCATACCTCGTCAAGTGGCAGAGGCTGAAACCCGAAAGCTTCTCAGGCACGACTGAGCCCTGGGATGCCCAGTCTTGGTTTAAGACTTTAGAGAGCACAATGGAGCTTCTTGACTGGCTAGAAGTCGAGAAGGTCAAATGTGCCTCCTTCTGCCTAACTGGAGATGCTCGTATGTGGTGGGAGCGAGTCAAGAGTAAGAGGATAGTCAACCAGATGAGCTGGACAGATTTCGAGCAAGAGTTCTATGAGGAGTTCTTCCACATGCGGGTTACCAACAAGCACTACGAGGACTTCATGGAGTTCAGACAAGGTAACCTACCAGTGGGAGAAGCAGTCGCGAAGTTCAACAGACTAGCTCGCCTCTGCCCAGAGCTAGTCAGCACAGAGAAGGAGCGAGTCAGACTGATGCTCCGCATGCTGAACCCTGAAATAGCACTCAACGTGAACAACGAGACGCACCGACCCCAGACCAGCGAGGAGTTGGTCAGTAGTGCTCTAATCTCAGAGCACTATCTGAATAGCATCAAGGCACAGCAAACACAGCAGAAGCCAGTCCTGATTGAGAACAAGACAACAGGAAGCCAGAGGCCTCAGCCAAATAACCAGAACTGGAAGAACAAAAACCACAAAAGGAAGCAGTGGCCTGGCAGCCAAAAAGGAAACCCAGAGAACAAGCAAGCTAGGTATCCACCTTGTCCTAAGTGCGGGAGGACCCATCCAGGAGCATGCCTTTTGGGTGTAACTGGATGCTACTCATGTGGACAAGAGGGGCACAGATCCAAAGACTGCCCAAACAAGTTTAAGGTACTTCCTCAGCAGTCCGTACAGTATGGAGGCAAGCCTCAGTTACATTACATGCCTACTATACTGGAGGGACCTCAGATCAGTCAGGGAGGGTTGGAAGCAGCACCAGTTCTAACCAATGCCAGAGTCTTTTCCCTCACGAAGGAAGAAGCTGCCAGCGCCTCCACGGTCGTAACATGTCAAATAGTTATTTTTCAGCATTTAGCTAATACACTGTTTGACACTGAGGCGACCCATTCTTTCGTATCAGTACCTTTTGCTAGTAAGTTATAGGTGCCTGCAGAGAGTTGGGAGTCCAGATTCCTGACAACTCTCCCTTCAGGGGAAATCATGGAATCCACCCAGCGGCTCCGGGCTGTGCCAATCAAGATTTCAGACCGAGAGCTATATGTCGATCTGATAGTCCTTGCGATGCAAGACTTCGACATCATACTGGGCATGGATTTCCTCAGTAAGTACAGTGCTTCAGTGGACTGCCGTAGAAGGAAGGTGGTTTTCAGCCCAGAAGGAGAACCACCATTCGAGTTTCAAGGAGCCCCAAGGAGGAAGACTCAGAAATTCCTCTCAGCCTTGGCAGCCCACCAGTTGCTAGAGCAAGGGTGTGCTGGTTTTCTTGCACACGTAGTGGACTCAGAAGCAAAGAAAGAACTCAAGCAGGAGGATGTACGGGTAGTCTGCGAATATCCAGAAGTGTTCCCAGAAGAACTACCTGGACTACCGCCCAACAGGGAGGTGAAATTTGAGATTGAGCTGGTGCCAGGTACCGGTCCGATCTCAAAAGCCCCATATCGTATGTCTCCTGCAGAGCTGAAAGAATTACAAGAGCAACTCCAGGAGCTACTAGACAAGGGCTTCATCCGCCCGAGTCATTCACCCTGGGGAGCTCCTGTACTTTTTGTCAAGAAGAAGGATGGGTCTATGCGTCTGTGCATAGACTACAGAGCTCTGAACAAGGTAACCATCAAGAACAAGTACCCCCTTCCTAGAATAGATGATTTATTTGATCAACTCAAAGGGGCTACAGTGTTCTCGAAGATAGATCTGCGTTCTGGGTATCATCAGCTAAAGGTTAAAGAAAGTGACATCCCCAGGACGACCTTCATGACAAGATACGGCCACTACGAATTTGTAGTGATGCCTTTTGGAGTAACCAATGCTCCAGCAGTCTTCATGGAGCTGATGAACCACATCTTCAGGGAGTATCTCGATAAATTCGTCATTGTATTTATTGATGATATTCTCATATACTCACAGACTCCAGAGGACCATGCTACACACTTGAGGATAATGCTGCATATCCTTCAGCAGGAGAAGCTCTATGCAAAGTTCTCAAAGTGTGAGTTTTGGCTAGATCAGGTGACCTTCCTAGGTCACATTGTATCCAAAGAAGGCATTCAAGTTGATCCAGCCAAGATAGAAGCAGTCAGCAACTGGTGTAGACCCAAGAATGCCAGTGAAATCAGAAGCTTCTTAGGCCTGGCAGGATATTACAGAAAATTTGTGGAAGACTTTTCCAGAATAGCCTCTCCTCTCACAGCCCTGACCAGAAAGAATCAGAAGTTTAAGTGGTCAGATAAGTGCGAGCACAGCTTCCTAGAACTGAAGAAAAGATTGACTAGTGCTCCCATCCTGACTGTTCCAGAGAGTGACAAGGCCTTTAACATCTACAGTGATGCATCCAAGATGGGCCTTGGAGCTGTCCTCATGCAAGACGGTAAAGTAATAGCATATGCCTCCAGACAGCTCAAGGACTATGAGAAGAATTACCCTACTCATGACCTTGAGCTAGCAGCTGTGGTTTTTGCACTGAAGCTCTGGAGACACTACCTGTATGGAGTGCAGTGCAGAATCTTCACAGACCATCAGAGTTTGAAGTACTTCTTCACTCAGAAGGATCTGAATATGAGGCAGCGCAGGTGGCTAGAGTTGGTCAAAGATTATGACTGTGAAATCCTCTACCACCCAGGTAAAGCTAATAAAGTGGCAGATGCACTGAGCAGAAAATTCAGAGTTTCGAGTATCAGATAGTGGCATCCTCTACCTTGGAGACCGCCTTTGCGTCCCCAATGATGAGGAACTAAGAAAGAATATTTTAGAAGAAGCCCACAATACCCCGTACTCTATGCATCCTGGTTCTACCAAGATGTACCAAGATTTAAAGCAAATGTTCTGGTGGTCTGGACTCAAGCGAGACGTGGCTAGATATATCAGTACCTGCTTGACCTGCCAGAGAGTCAAAGCAGAGCACCAGAGACCAGGAGGAGTTCTGCAGCCTCTTCCCATTCCAGAGTGGAAGTGGGAAGAGATATCCATGGATTTTATCACAGGTCTCCCAAGGACCACCCATGGACACGATGCAATTTGGGTGATAGTGGACAGATTGACCAAGTCTGCCCACTTTCTAGCCATCAAGGTGTCGCACTCAGTAGAGCATTTGGCGCAGTTATATGTGAAAGAGGTGATCAGGCTTCATGGAGTTCCGAAGTCAATCATTTCTGACAGAGACGGAATCAGAAATAGGCAGCCAGACTGAGCTGGTAGATGAGACCACTCAGGCTATCCAGACGATCCGCCAGAGGATTGAGACTGCCCAGAGTAGACAGAAAAGTTATGCTGACACACGCCGTAGGCCATTGGAATTCCAAGTTGGAGATTCAGTATTCCTCAAGGTCGCTCCTATGAAGGGAGTGATGAGATTTGGCAAAAAGGGCAAGCTAAGTCCTCGCTACATAGGACCCTACAAGATCATAAAGAGGGTTGGTAAGGTAGCATATGAGCTGGACTTACCAGAGGATATGCCAGCTATCCACAGTACCTTTCATGTCTCTATGCTAAAGAAGTGTATTCACGATCCTAGCCAAGTGATTCAGCCTCAGTCAGTACAGATCCAAGAAGATCTTAGCTATGAGAGTAGACCGACACAGATAGTGGACGAAGCAGTTAAAAGATTAAGAAATAAAGAAGTGCCACTAGTGAAGGTCATCTGGCAGAATCAAAAGCATGAGGAAGCTACTTGGGAACGTGAAGACAGCATGAGAGAAAGATATCCAGAATTATTCTAAGTTCGAGGACGAACTTTTTATAAGGTATGGGGGATTGTATCGCCCGAAAATTCTCGAAACTAATTTTAGAAATATCTTAGAATTTATTCCGAATTTATGGATATTATTATAGAATTTTTCCGTAAACAAAAGTGGCAAAAAGGGGTAAAAAGAGAAAAACACGTAAGTGGGATTTGATCCCTAAACCTAGGCTGTGAGAGGAGGAGGGGCGAACCAAGTGGGCTAGCTTGCTTTTATTGAAATAGATTAGCGGAAACAATAGATAAGGTATAATTATTTTTTCCATAAGTATAAAAGGAAAAACTTTAAAGAGCAGCAAGGGATTCGAACTCGCGACCACAGGAGGAGCAAGCCCTTAAGGGCGCGCAAGTGACTGGCTGGGCTAGGGTATCGAGCACAACAAAAAGTGGAGAGAAATAATTTTATAGAGTAGTTACGTTTTTTCATGAAGAGGTATTTAAACCCCGCTTAAGTCGCGTGAAACCCTTGAGAGGAGAATTTTCGGCTGCGTGCGAGAAGGGGACGAGGGAGGGGCGGCGAAAACAAAAGGGAACCTAGGTTTTCTTTCCTCCTCTCCTCTCCTAAGGGGCGCCGGCCAAAGAAAAGCAAGGAGTGCGGAGCGTTTCGTTCGTCTCGACGAGAAGAACACGTAGGCACGGACGGTTCGTAGAGATCTCAACTTTCACCCGAGCCCTCGTCGTCTAATTTCGGTTGTAAGTCCAAGAAATCAAGGTAAGTACTGCTCACCTGCAGTAAGAGGCGGTTTTCCGCAAGTTTTTCCCCGTTAGAAAGTTAAAAATGAAATTTCCCTTTTGTTTTTGATTTTGCATGCAATTATTATGTTGTTCTTCAGCTTAGTTTATTAGCTTGTGTAGCTAGATTTACAGAGTAAGAACGTTTTATTGTAAGCAGTTATATAATTTATCTATGTACGAGTTATCTTTATTTTTGAGAGTAGACTTTTTAGAGATGACATAGTTGAGCTCGTAAAGGTCGCTATTAGAGTATATTAATGTGTTAATGTGTACTAATAGCTGTTCGTAAATGAGGTTGGGGTCCAAGAAAATTATGAGAAAAGAAAAGAGAAGATGAAGATAAGAAAAGAAAAGGCCAAGGCCTTAAGAAATCCCCAAAAGTCAAGACTTAGGGATTTGGGCACACAAGGTGCTCGTGAAAATGCCAAGGCATTCAAGATAAGAAAAAGTAAGTATTTTATTTTCTAAGGCCAGTACCCGGCGTCCAAGGGCGTCGTTAAAGAAATCCAGGTGTCCAATTCCAAGGTCTTGGCCCTGGTAGACCAAGGTCTGCTCTATTAGGATTGGTGGCTCGCTACCCCAACCTTTTAGGGAATGTGCATAAGATGGTACTTACGTCTTAAGTGGATCCAAGTGAGTATTATTTTCAAGTATATGCTTTAGCAAAGTTTTCTAAAAGTTAAAGAAAGATTTAAAGTTAAAGAATTGCTAAAGTTTCATGTTAAGCCAAGAAAAAGTGAGTTAAGACTTATTAATGCTTGAGTATGCATGTTTTGAGTTATACATGTTTTAGTGTTTCTGTTAAGTATAAAAGTATCTCATGTGATTTCACATTGTTTAAAAAGCATGCTTGCACATTTCGAGATTTTGTGAGCTAGATAGTACTTACTAAGCTTTATGCTTATTAGTTGCATTTCCTCTTGCTGCAGGTAAAGGTAAAGGCAAGCAATTCTGAAGGAAGGCGACGAGGCGGTACTGAGTAACGTGTGTGTGGTGGCTGACCTTGGAGAGGTCCTTGGGACGAGATAAATAAAAGACTGAAAGTGCATTTATTACAAATTCTTAGTTTAAGTTAGATCACATAGAATTTATCCAAGTATTTGCGTTTTAGATATTTTGCCTGTCTTAAAACCAAGAATAGAGATTCCATGTCATTCTATTTAGTATACATATCCTTATGATTGCATTGGATGAGTATGAGCGTGAGTAGTTTTGAATATCGATACTTCGATGTAGCTATTTGATGCATGTGCCAAGATGTTGTTAGTCTCCTTTTGAATTAAGTTTTCATTGCTTTAAATGTGCTTAGAAAAGTTGCATTCATATTCCATAATGCTTTAGCAATATTATAGAACCTTGTGTGATGAGTTTAAATGCATGACTATTAAAGTTAGAATATCATTCTTAGATAAATTTAAATACAAGTTTAAGAAAGTTCCGCATTTTTAGTCGTGCATTAGAGTCAAGAAGTAGACAAGTAACGGTCCGGCTAAGGTAGAGAAGGCGGGTCGCTACACAGATTGTCATTGTTGCTGCCTGAGAGGGACAACAGCCCCTCCACAGTCCTCCTTCCGGTGGTCAATTTTTTGTACTTTTCACAATATTCTGGCACCATCTCGTACACTATTTTGAGGTCAACTTGAGCACCCGTGGGCAATGTGATTGGTACTTCAGAAATTCTTTCCTCCATGACTGGAACCTCCACCATAAATCTAGCACACTCCAACCTTTCCCTCGTATGCGTCAAATTGTCCGTGTACAAAGACTTCCCTACCTCCGAGTCAACCATACTTAAAACCTTTTGCGACCAACAATCCACCAGCAAACCATGTATTTGAATCCACACAGGGACAAAGCGACAATTTTCATTGAACAGAAAACACCTTGGCATGGTCTTGAGGAACATTAGAATACCGAATGCAAAGTATCACCCTCTTTGTAAGACCCTGTCGTGATCTTGCTTTGTGCTGAAACGATAGTTATCCTGTTGGTGCAGGAAGCACCAGATCGAACCTTGTTTTGATATTGGCAAAGGATTCAAAGTTAAGGGTTGTTTGGTATCTAACAATGCTGCTTGAGAGTGCAGGAAACAAAGTCCTAGCGAAGGGCTGCTAGGCACCTGACGATGGGCTGTCAGGAAACCAAGTCCTGGCGAAGGGTTGCTGGGCGAAAACCAAGTCCTGGCGAAGGGCTGCTAGGCGAAAACCAAGTCCTGGCGAAGGGTTGCTAGGCAAAAACCAAGTCCTGGCGAAGGGTTGCTAGGCAAAAACCAAGTCCTGGCGAAGGGCTGCTAGGCGAAAACCAAGTCCTGGCGAAGGGCTGCTAGGCAAAAACCAAGTCCTGGCGAAGGGCTGCTAGGCGAAAACCAAGTCCTGGCGAAGGGCTGCTAGGCAAAAACCAAGACCTGGCGAAAGGCTGCCGGGCAAAAGTCCAACTGGAGGATCCGGTTGGCACCAGGTAAATTCTCCCGAGAGGAGTAGGTGAGGACGCGTTCCCCTTGAGGGAACATTAGGCGTCGGTTCGACCTAGGGCTCCATTTTGGAGACCAAAGTCAGAACCAAGACAGCTAAGGCTGTATAAAATAATTATTGTTTTGTTGTGTTTTGGACTAACCCTTGATGCAGGACCAAAGGGACGTGTGTCTGCAACTCAGAGAGCCTCAAAGGAGTGAGGCAACAGCTGAGTAAGGCGCCCTAAGTGTCCAGGGCGCCCTCAAGGTGAACCAGAACCAAGCGAAGCAAAATAGGCTTCAGCTGCTTACTGGGCAAGGCGCCCTCAGCAGCGAAGGCGCCTTCAGCAGCCAAGGCGCCTTCAGCAGCCAAGGCGCCTCCAGCTCTCTCTGCGAAGCTTCAACTCAATCCAGCCGAGAAGACCGGGTCAACCAAGGCGCCCTCAGCGACCAGGGCGCCCCAGAGGTCAAACCTCATCCCTATTCCGGTGCGATAACTCTTGACCGAGCGAAGCACGGATCGGGTGACACGTGGCAGGGCGCCCTCGACGACCAGGGCGCCCCTAGGTGCTATAAATAGCACCCCTCGACCCCTAGCTTCAACACCACTTTCATTCAACGCATCCAAACGCTCTGACGACCGCGCTCTGCTCCGGAAACTTCCCGACTCAAGAACGAAGCGCCGTCAACCTCCCACTGCACCGAAACTCGATCTACACCGGGAGTTGGTAAAACAAAGTGTATATTTCTATTTACAGTAATTTTGTAATCTCACTTTGTAACCGTTTTGCGCACTATAGAATTGCCCAAAGTAAACGGTCAACGACCGTGGGCCTTGGAGTAGGAGTCGACCCAGGCTCCGAACCAAGTAAAACCTTGGTGTTTGCGTTGTTTGTTTTTATTCCGCCGCGCACTTACTCTTTCTTTTAAATCCGAACATTTTCCGATATTCACCCCCCCCTCTATCGGTCTTTCTCGATCCAACAAGTGGTATCAGAGCGGGGTAGCTCAAATTTGGTGCAACCACCAATTTGAGAGTTTTTTTCGGATTTACGATTTCTTTTTATTATTCCTTTTCTTTTTGTTAATCAACACCACTCGATTAGTCTCGCTTTTTATTTTCAAATAAATAATATCTGTAGGTGTATTTAAAATATTCTTACGCCTTTTTCAATTTCGAATTCTTATTTTTTCGCCACAAGTCCGAATTTATAAAACAAACAATTTGTGAAAATTTGTAATAAAATTTTTATTATTATTTTAATATTTTCCCTCGAAATTCGTACAATATTTTTTGTTGCTCCCGCACTACTAATCCAAGACCAAGTCTTGGTACATCTCTGTTTTTTATTGTGTGCAAGATTTAAACTAATGGCCAATCAAGAATGGAATAGCATCCGTCCACCACTCCTCTCCGACGAGAACTTCAATTCTTGGAGAAGTCAAATGGAGTCCCTTCTGAAAGCCCACATGGACATATGGATGATCCTCCAAACGGGGTTTACAGTACCTACAGAAGATGGTATGTCGATCACCTGGGAGAAATTGGACGAACCAACTTTGAGGAAGATCGAGGCAGATGCAAAGGCGACTGTAATCATACAATGCGGCCTAACTAACGAACAACTCAAGCTAGTTGGATCCTTCAACTGTGCTAAAGAAATTTGGGAGAAATTGATCAATCTTCATCAAGAAATCTCAGATGAAGAAGAAGATCAGGTAAGTTATTTTGCACTCTCGGTCCAAGCACAGACAGCCGAGTCAGAGTCTGAACCTGAACCCAGAGTCGAAATCGAACCAGCAGAATTAGACGACGAACTGACTGAGATGGTAACCAATTTCAAATTCTTTTCTAAATTAGAATTAAATAATCAAGCTGATACTGCAATGGTCGAGGAAGGTATAACTTTTGCAGGGAAAACTCCAAGAGAACCACTAAAGAAGGAGCTTCAACCAGTACCCAAGTCCGACTCAGACACGGAATCAGAAGATGAATTTAGATCCGAGACAGCAACAATTAAGGGGGAGATTCCTAATAAGGAATCAAAAGGTAAAATTACAAATTTGTATTTTAAAAATCATATAATTTGTTACATATGCAGGGAGAGAGGGCACTACCAAACTAAGTGTCCTACTCGAAAGATTCAAACGATACCACCGACGGCAACAAAGAAACGAGCTCCAAAAGCACGAAAGAACAAGAGTCGCATTCAATGCTTCAAGTGTCAGGAGTTTGGGCATTACAAAGAGGAATGCACAGATAAACGTTACAATGATCCAGGGAAACCAACCAAAATGGGTAACTGTAATTTACATCCAAATCAACTCTTTACCTTGAATACTGATAGTTTAATTAATCTCCCTTGGTCAAATTTAGATATGGATGCATGCTTAGATAACTTAATGAAATCATGTATATTAGCAAAGTCAAAATTCAAAATGTTAAGACAAGAAAATGAGACTTTGCAAATTAAAATTGATATACAAGAAAAACTGATTAATAATTTTGCAAACTTAGAAAATCCAGAAATTTCTCCTCACTATGACATTATTTGAAGTTTTGTTTTGGCTATTCATAGGACTAGATAGCTTAAGGACTTAACCAATTACTTGAAATTTGAAAACATAGTATTGGGAGGAGGTGAGATGATAATACGTTGGGGAAACCAACTCTAATAAGATCAAGTCTACTTGGTCTCTTTAGACTGGTGAAACCAGCCGAAGCTACCGATCCAAGACCCAAGCTAGTTAGACCAGAAAATGACCTAATTTAATTTGAAAATGAAATTTCATTAAAAGGCTTTGTCAAGGAAAGGGTGGATGATCCCATAAGGCTACGGCCAAAGAAGGCCTAGTGCCTCGCCAAGACCTGGAAGCCAATTTCTGAAATTCAAATTCAAATTATCTTTTGTTAAATTCGAATCTAACACAAATTTCAAATAATCATAGATTATAATCTGTTTTCAAAATTTCTAGTTTTCAAACTTATTCTGTTTCAAAAAATCACTTAATCAGTGTTCAAAATTTCTGCCTTCTAAACTTATTTTTTTTATCAAATCTGTTTTCAAAATTAAATAACTTTTTTCAAAATAAATGAAAATTCCTTTTCAAAATTAATTTTTACCTTCAAACCTGTCTCACAAAGAACTTTTAAGGTTAACTGTTTGAAAATCCTAGATTGGGTGAGACAGGAAAATTAAGTTCAATTAAAATTTCTTTTATGTTGTGGGGAGCCCTTATATATGGATGTAACAACAAAACGTGAAAAATATCATGGATGCAGCTGTCTGGCGATAAGTTGAGTTTGTAAGCAACAGACTCAATGCTCGCAGCCACTTGGAATGGACTGAAATAGACCCAATCCCCCACTGCAAAGCTCAATTCACAGTGAGAGGAGTCAAAAGCTAATTTGGCCCGCTGTTGAAATTGCTGTAAATGTGTCCATGCCACACGAAACACCTCGTCCCTCTCCATCAAGTCGCGATCCACTACCGTAACATGAGTAGAGCCTCCGAAATAGGATAGAAGACAAGGGGGTTCACATCGATACACTAGCTAAAATGGTGTAGCCCCCAAAACGGTAGGGAAGAATGTGTTGTAGCAATACTCGGCCCATGGAAGCCACCCAGGCCATTTCTATGGTTGGTCCCCAACAAGGTAGAGCATATACATTTCAATGGTGCGGTTAACCACCTTTGTTTGACAATCGAATTGTGGGTGATAGGCTGAAGATAAAGCTATTTTGGTTTCACAAAGTTGGAACAATTCCTGCCAAAAAGATCTAAGGAAAACCTTGTCGCGATCAGAGACAATAGATTCAGGTAATCTGTGGAGGCGGAAGATCTCAATAAAGAAGGTCGCAACCACTGAGACAGCTGTATACGGATGGGTTAGGGGAATGAAATGAGCATACTTGGATAAACAGTCCACTATTACGAACAAGACGGATTTCATCCTCACCTTCGGAAGACCCTCGATGAAGTCCATGGAGATGTCTACCCATACTTGTTTAGGAATGGGAAGAAGTTGAAGTATACCCGCCGGTTGTAAGTTATGTCATTTGTTGGGTTGACAGGTAACACATTGTTGCACAAAAGTCAAGAGATTGCGCTTCATACCTGGCCAATAGAAGTCGACACGAAGGCGATGTAATGTATTTTGTGTTCCCTCATGGCCTGCCTCATGAAAACCCTTGAGCACTGTGGAAAGCAGTGGAGATTTTCCAGGAAAGAAAACCCGCCCTTTGTAGAAGATCAAGCCATCTCGAGCATTCCACTCAGGCCCCTCCTCTCCGCGTTGAACTTAGCCTAATAGCTCGGCCAACACAGGATTAGAGTTCACTTCGGTTCGTATTTTTTGAAGATCTTCGCACAGGGTATAGAGAGAGCCGTGATGATAGGTTCCTCCTCGTGACAGCAGGAGAAAGCGTTAGCTACACGATTCAGGTGGCCTACCTTAAATTCCACCTGGAAGTCGAAACTCGTCAGCTTGCTAATCCAATGTTGTTGGGGTGATGTGGTGATCCGCTGCTCTAGCAAATACTTCAAATTGCAATGTTCTGTTCGTATCAAAAAGTGGCGACCCCACAAGTATGGCCTCCAGAGAATGATGACTTTGGCCAGACCAATGAGTTCTCGTTCATATGTCGCTAATTTAAGATGATGCTCTGCTATTTTACGGCTGAAGAAAGCAATGGGGTGTCCTAGCTGTTGGAGAACTACTCCAAATCCATTCCCTAAAGCATCACACTGCATCACAAACTCTTCAAAAAAATTAGGCAAACTGAGCACGGGTGATTCTGATAGGGACTTCATTAATTGCCCAAATGCCTCTTTAGCTTCCTGGGACCATTGGAAAGCATTCTTCCTTAGGAGACTCGTGAGATGGCAGTGATTTGCCCGTACGCCTGGATGAATGCACGGTAGTAGCCCGTTAGTCCGAGAAATCCCCTGAGAGCCTTGCAAGTTTGAGGTTTGGGCAACTCCTCAATCGCCTGGATTTTGCTATGGTCCACCTCAACGCCTCGAGAATGGATAACATGAGCCAAGTATGATACTCGGGACTAACCAATGGAGCACTTGGATTTTTTTTAAAAAAAATAAAAGCTTACCCTTTAATAATGACAAGCTGGCAATGCTCTAAGTGAGTATCCTTCATGGGGTTGTATATTAGGATATCATCAAAGAAAACCAAAACGAACTTATGAAGATAGAGTTGGAAGACTTCGTTCATTAGTCCTTGAAAGGTTAACAGGGCGTTGGTGAGGCCGAAGGGCATGACTAGGAACTCAAAGTGGCCATGGTGGGTACGGAAGTCTATCTTCTCGATGTCCCTAGGTTCCATCCGAATCTGGTGGTATTCGGAGTGCAAGTCTAGTTTGGTGAAGTATTGTGCCCCATGAAGCTCGTCAATTAATTCCTCCACTACTGGAATGGGGAACTTGAGCTTCATCATCCAGTTGTTAAGCTCTCGATAGTCAACACAGAAATGCCACGAGCCATCATGTTTTTTTACCAGAAGGATCGGCGAAGAAAAGGCAACTTACTAGGGCGAATGATACCCTGGGTGAGCATCTAGGCGCTGCCACTAGATCTCATCCTTCTGTAGCTACGGATAGCAGTAAGGGCATAACACGATGGGAGCAAATCCTAGCAAGAGCGTGATACAGTGATCACAATTTCGGAGTGGAGGGAGGCCCGTAGGTTCTTCAAATAAGTCATCGTGATCCACAAGCAATGACTCTAGTTTGTTCCCAATGGATTCCTCGCTGTGTATCATGGTCGTACATGGCTTCGATTCCAACTGGTGACCGCACTAGGACCTCCTTGCCTACTAGGACAAACTTCATTGTCAAGGAACGGAAGTCCCATATAATAGGGCCTACGGTGTCAAGCCATTTAACTCCCAAAACCATGTCAAACCCTTCCAACGAAACCATGTAGAGATCAACAGAGAAGGTATCTTTGCCCACCTGTAAGGGTACAAACTTGCAGAGGCCTAAGCTTTGCACGTGTTCTTTGTTGGCAACACATACTTTTAGACTAGGTAGCTTCCGAATCACCACGTTCAGGTCTGACACTAGCCCTTCACGCACAAAGTTGTGCGTGCTCCCTGAATCCACCAAGACCAAGATAGGTATCCCTCGAGATGTGGCCAACAATTGCATTGTCTATGAGTTTCTAATGCCACTGATAGCATAGAGGGAAATTTCCATGCCCGTTTCCCTCTCTTTCTCGCCTTCACTGTCATCATTCGACACTTTAATCGAGAACAGACGCTTACACTTATGACTCGTGGAGTAGGACTCGTCGCAGTTAAAACAGAGACCCTTCACTCTCCGTTCTACCATCTTAGCGCGGGATAGACGCTTGAAAAATGAGATTGTTGGAATCCCCTTGTTGCTGTCCCCAAGGTCTTGGTCTTCGCCCAAGGAGGGCCTCCACTTATACGGTTAAGCTTGATTGTGTTTCCACCCCAATTCGTACGCAGTGGGCGCCCACCTCGAAGCAAGCACTGCTTCCGTTCTAATACCCTGGTCATATTCATTGCAATGCCCAGGTTTCCAAGCGTCTATAGCTCGATGTCTACGAAGATCTTCAACTAGCCCTGCTGTGAATAAGTTAACCTATTGTCGTGGTCGAAGGTTCGAGGTCTGGGCGAGGACGGATTAGAACTGCCGTTGGTAGTCCTCTATAGAGCCCGTTTGCTTCAGATTTGCTAGCTCTTCCAGAGGGTTGTTGCTCAGAGATGGGCTAAAGCAGATATGATAATGATCTCTGAATTGTTTCCAAGTCATCTCTGGCTCTTCTTGCTCTACCTGATCAAACCAAAGTTGGGCTTTCCCCACCAAGTGGAAAGCAGTAAGGCCAACCTTGTCGGCTTCTGTAGTCCTTTGGTTGATAAAGAATTTTTCGCACCTTTTACTCTAGACGAGTGAATCCCTTTCTCCTGAATAGGTGGGGAAATCCATCTTCGAGTATCATGGAACCATGTTGCCACTAGTTAGCGGTTCCGGTCGAACCTATGAGGCTCTAGAAGGGTCATACTCCACGTTGGTAGGGTTATCTACGGTGGCCACAGGTCGTCGTTTAACATCTTGAATAGTATGGGATAACTCAGTCATCTGCTCCTCGAGCCCTCATTGGCGAGAGGTGATCTACTCCATGAAAACTTGTTGGTGTGTCAATTTCTCCATGAAGGCATCAAGTTTGGATGCGATCGGATCCAATGTGTCACTCATGATTGGCTCCGATACTAAGTTCTTATAGTCCTGGGTTTAGGATCTAAGTCACGGGTCGAGATCCGGATCTGGACTTGGTCATGCAACACGCAGGAGGAGAAAAGAGAAAAGAAAAGGCGGGAGAGACTTGTCCTAAACAGAGTCCAATTACTCAATTTTTCTTTCCCTCTTAATTGATAATAATACTCCTTATATAAGGAGTCAATTACATAGCCTAAAGAAAACAAAGAATCAAATAGGAAAGACAATTAGACACTTTCATTTATTTTTGCTTATAACAGTAGCTATTTTGGGTAGCAATTAATTAGGTAGTAGTAAAAATAAGAAAAGCTAATTAGGCATCTTTATTTATTTCTGCTTATAGTAGTAGCTAATTAGGTAGTAGCAGATTCTTCTCTCCTCGCCCCCCAAGCAATAGCTATCCACTGTGGGTAATTTGCTTCCTACTTGATTGGAGATTAATCAACAACTTCCTAGCTGGAGGCTAAGTAAATAAAGTCCCAGTGATTAAGACTTGACAAATAAATTCATAGCCGAGTGCTAGGTGAATCAAGTTCAGGTGGAGTCAACTAGGAGCTGAAGGCTTGATAAACAAGTATAAGTAAAAGCAGCTGGGAGCTGCAACTTGGCACCAAGGTCTAGATGAGGCGGCTGGAGGCCCAGACCCAACATAAGTCCAAGTGAAAGAAGATGGAGGCATGTTCGACAGTTCCAAACAACCGAGCGATCGAGATGAAGTTTGACCCTTACCCAGGCAACCGAAGAGCTTCGTTAATGTTATCTTACAGATAGAAATTGTAACCACGTTAACACCTCTATAGGCAACCGAGAAGACTCCGACCTGAGGAGTCCTATATAAGAAGTTTGGAGGCATAGCTTGAAAATCACTCATTCACATAGAATTCATTCTTGTTCTCATGCTCTAAGTGCTCCTTCATTTTCTGTGTTGCGACATGCTGACACACAATTTATTGTTGATCGACAACACCTAGAGTAACATTTCTATTTGTTTTAGTGTTGTTTTATTTGTTTTATTGTGTTTAAACTTTTCAGATTTTTTTTCCCGTAAGGTTTCCCCACCTAAGAGCATTAATTTTATAATTGTTGTGTGTCTATACTTCTGGTTTGATTGATCAACTTGCATACTTAAACTGCTAGCTAAATCTATTACATATTTTTATTACATTTTGTCTTATTTTATCGAATCAGTTTAAATTTAATTTATTTCCATTGTGCTTCCTCTGATTAATTCAATTGCTTTAATTACTATCTGCTAATTTTAAAATTTGTAACGCTATTCATCACCCCTAGCGTCAAAGTTCGATCCTACAATTTGGTATTAAAGTGGATTAAGCTGACAGTACGTTAGGAAAGTTTGGTTAGGTGCATGTCTATGTTGGATAAAGAGTACCCTACCTAGTGTATCTAGTCAAGTGGAACTAGAAGAAGCTAACTCACCTCACTCTAAACCAGTTAGACAAGGTATTGTATTAAAGTTGATTTAGCTCCTGTTTCTTAAAAAGGTTTTGTCTAACGAAGTGGTTATTATTCCAAAACTCAAGAAGACCTATATCTCGCCACGACTTGGAAGTCATTTTGGAAACTCTTACTAAATTTGCCCAAAACAAAACCTGAATCTAACATATGACGATCTTTGTGCTCTGAATCAAGGACAAACAAATCAAATCAAATCAATTAATAATCCGAGCCAAGCTCGTACCCAAATTCAAACCCTAACTACAACGAAATGAAAACTAAACCAAACTCATACCCTATCTTAGACCTTAATACAACTTGAACAAACACATGTTTGTAGATATATCATTGTGGGAAGGATTCAACACAACCCACCCACCACTTTTCAATGGTGACAATTTCACCTATTGGAAAAATAGAATGGAACACTATGATATAGAAAAAAAAATTATTATCAAGATGTGGTTTAAGCTACTCAAAAACTACAGATGGCATATCAGTTCTTTTTGAAAACTAGTTAACCGATGATAAAAAGAAGGCTCAAGCCAATGCTCGAACCATAACTACATGGCAATGCGAGGTAACCAAGGAATAGTATGTTAGGACCAAAATAAATTTAGATATCTCCACAATAGTATGATGTTGTCCACTTTGGACATAAGCCCTCATGGTTTTGCTCTTGGGTTCTCTCCAAAAGGTCTCAAACCAATTGAGATATCTTTCTCTTATAAGCATATGATCTTTCCCATGTGTTTTAAATGTGGGATTATGTTTGCAACCTTATAACCCTGACAATCCCCCCTTCAAACAAAGGACCACAGGCTCCCCTTAAGCGGAAAGTCTTTCCGTTTAATGCCCGATCCTCGACCCACTAGGACTTTCTACCTCTCGGTCCACCCGACCTACTAGGACTTCATTGTCTAGCCGCAACTAGGACTTCTCTGTCTGGGTTTGGTCCTCTTGATCAAGACATGGGAGCCCGCACTTTTTTTGTTCAAGGCTTAACCCACATGGTTAAATACGGATTATGGTTGTAGCTCGTGCTTCTTCAGGCGGTTAGTCTGGTGAAGATCAACCTCGCTCTGATACCAATTGTTAGGAATAAAAGAATTTAGATATCTTCACAATGGTATGATATTGTCCACTTTGGGCCTAAGCCCTCATGATTTTGCTCTTGGGCTCTACCCAAAAGGCCAAAATGCCTCATATAAATGGAGATATCTTTCCATTATAAACCTATGATATGTCTCATATGTTTTCAATGTGGGACTATATTTGCAACCTTTCAACCCCAACACATTAAAGCAAGGCCCTTTAACAATGCTAAGTAACTTTGGGATAAACTAATTGAACTACATGAAGGTACAACTGACTTATGAACTACCAAAAGGGACCTACTACTAATTCAGCTTCAAAATATTCAAATGAAAGAAGGTGAAACGGTAAGTCAGCTCCACAACTACTTTAAAAAAATACTAAATGACATCCATACAATCGGCGAACAGGTAGACAACCATGATTTGATCAGGTATGCACTTACAATATTTCCAAGGACTACCTTATGGGTATCAATAAATGATGCATACAAAGTATCTAAACTAATTTTGATGAGAAAGAGAAAGGTATAGATTTGATTATAGTAAAATCCAAACCAAAATTCAAATCCAAAGAAGAGACTGAATTAGAATCCAAGCACGAATCATAATCCGACAAAGATAATCTCTCTTCAAAAGTTGTACACTTAGTTAAAAGGATAATCTGACAAAAAAAATTCACTCGAAAATTTGTAAAGGAGATCCCGAACAAGAATATGTTTGATGCTTTGAATGCAAAAATAAAGAACACTTCAAAATCGATTGCCCCTTATTATAGGAGAAAGAGAATGAACTTGAAAAGAAGAAAAAGAAGGCATTAAAGGCAACTTAGGACGAGTGATCATCCGAATCTGACTTAGACTTAGACCATGTTAAACTGTTAGCACTAATGGTAATCCAAGAAGATTCAAGTTGTCAGTCAGATCAGTGACTCAGACGAATTAGCTGATGAGGTAACAAACTGAAAAGTTACATGCAACTGTTGCTTATATGATTAAGACTCTAGCTAAATATAAGTCTAAAGTTAAGACTCTACTTAAAGCGTCAAAGACCTTAAGGAAGGATCTGACTTAGACTAATTGACTAGACCGACACTTGAGGAAGAGAATTTTAATTTGAAATAACAAATTAGTGAGTTAAAGTCTGTTGGATTCTCCCGGCACAAAACAATAAAAACACAGCGGAAACAAGAACCCACGAGCGATCCATGCGAAAGAAAACTCGTACAAAGCTATCATCTAATAGATCTATCTACTGTGTATACCTTTGGAGCGTGCCCTTTGCGTATCCCGCTCGTCCAAGAAGTGTCGGATCTCTTGCACGTTCAAATGTTCGTGCCTCTATTCGTATCCACACGGACACAATCTCACAACTTCGGGAGAAATACCTTAATTGTGCTAGCAACTTGAGGTAGCTCGAAAACACCAAGAACTCTACAGTAGAGTTTCGGCCAAGAGTGGAGGAGAGGAAGAAGAGAGGAAGGGAAGAAGAAAGCACACTTAGTTGTTTCGAAAATGACTTGACCCCTTTTATATTCATCCCATGAATACCAAGAGTCATTTGTCTCTTTGCCTTCCCTTCATTAAAGCCAATAAAGAGCACATCTTTCCATGTGACTTTTCACCTTCTCTTCATCCAATGAAGAGAGACCTTTCTCTTTCCTGTATTCAAATCCGACCGGGCCTCTCGGGCTTCCGACTCGGTCTCCCGACCAAGTCTCCCGAGTGGCGAGTTGCCGACCCAGTCTGCCGAGCTCTGACCCAGTCTGCCGAGTGCCGTCCTGATCCGCCGAGCTCCGACTCGGCCCGCCGAGCTCCGACTCGGCCCGCCGAGCTCCGACTCGGCCTCTCGAGTTCCCAACTCGAGCCCCCCCTCGAACTGACCTCCCGAGTTCCCAACTCGGGCTCAGATCTCCCGAGTCCCCGACTCGGGCTCAGGCCTCCTGAGTTCCCAACTCGGGCTCGGACTCCCGAGTTGCCAACTCGGATTTCCCGAAGCATTGTGCCCTTTGTGTGTGACCCAATAGGTTCTCGTGACGTTGACAATGCGCCTAACACCTTAGACACATAGGCAATGAGCGGCATCTAGCAATGCATCACTGCTACCCAAGTAACAAGAAAAGTCGAGATCCGACTAAACCTCCGTGACTATGATAGTGTATGACCTTGTCCTTCTATCCTTGATATCTAGATTGACCAATGAGGCATAGACCGTGTCATCCTCAATCAACCTTGTGTTTCTTGATCCCCGAGTAGACTCACTCAACCAAATGAGCTCAATATCTCATATTGACTCATCTAAGCATGGTCATGCATTTCAGTAGTCCTACTCGATCAAGGGGCCCACAGATATCACTCCCGTCATATGGGAGGGATATATCCCATCTACATCACTCACATCCCTCCGCATAATTCATTACATACCCAGTAGTCGCCTTTATAGTCCACCCTGTTACGGGTGACATTTGACGACACCAAAGTACCTAACTCCTTATGTAGGGAACCATAGTGACTTCAGGTCTAAGGACTATTCATACCAATAGTCACATGAGAAAGTTTATGACACTCATATGACAATCTATGAAACTTTCTCATAGCGGGTCATTCAGTACATATTCTCCAATGTATACCCATGTGTCAACTTGATATCACATATCCATGACTTGTGAGCTCAAGTCATCAGTTGACCTACATGCTAGTCTCTATGCATCAATATTGTCCCTGAATAATTGATGCTTGACTAGGAATAATTTAGTGTAGTGTTTTTTACATTATCTCACTATCGATTCAACCAATCGATATAATGTAGATATGAACCTACTACACAAGGACATTATTATACTTAGTTATTCGGCACAGAATACAAAGTAAGTATAATAACCAAACATGCCTTTATTAATAATAGAATATGATACAAAAATGCCTCTAGTCAATCATCACATGATTGGCTCTAGGGCTCCTTACTAACAAAGTCTGCATTGAGCAAATTCCTAGATATTTGAATATGATTGGAACCAGGCGAGCTGGATACAACAAGACTAGACTTAGATTTAACTCGGATCAAAATCATGTCTTACATTACTTTAGTCAAAAGCAATGCTAGAACTAAAATTGCTTAGGTTCCCAAATCATGCATAGTTAACCAAGTATAAAATAAATATTATTGGATACCCAAACAACATATTCATGTGATGAATGCTAACATTTCCTATTCAAACTCAATTGCAAAATTGAAATCCGTTAAAACTCCAACTTAAGAGGAGCTAAATTTTTGAACCATTAAACTAGATCATTTCAAACCATGTTCTCATATTTATTATTTTCAAAATTATAGTATTTTCTTCATAAAAATCATGTTTTATTTCCTATACTGCAAAAAGGACTTAGCTTACGCCCTACCGTAGACAACATGTACCTACCTGTATCTGGCAAAACACAATAAGAGATAACTTGCTTGTGTTTGTGAAATATAGAATAGTATGAGATGCTTAGGATTACAACGTCTAAATTCTAGCATGAATTAGGACTAAAAATTCCATAAATCATTCTAGAACTAAACGTAGAGAACTCAAACATCATTTTATTAGAGAATACATATTAAATGGTAATATTGCACTTAAATATATATTAATCCAAGTCTAACATAACAAATATCTTTACAAAACCATTAGTTAAAGTCGAATTCAGTGCACTTAGAAGAAGACTTGGCTTGTGCATAATCGATTAAATGAAGCTTGACTTGATCTCTATTATCTTAGTTTGGTTTGTATTTTGCTTTAATTTTAATCTTATTTGACTTAATATTATTTGATTTAGTTAACTTATTTCTTTGACTTTGATCTTACTTGAATCCATCCACAATTAAATTCTTTGTTAATTCATGCAATACTACACTTAACTATATGTCATGCTTTATTTGCATTTTAACTCATTTTTTATATATGAAAAAGGAGGAAAAAGATAAAAGAAAAGATAAAAATTAAGTGCTTATTAAATTCCAATTTAATCCCTTATCTGATTAAGGGAGAGCAATAATTAAAGGGGAGTTATATATCATTTATTATATTCATGTATGAGTACACTAACTCTATCTTCTTTCATACATTGAATATAGATTCAAAATCCAATTTATTGTTTTTATTATTGATTACCAACTTTAACTTAGTTTTTCTATTATTAAAAAGAGGAAATTGTTGATGCTAGGTGCACAACATTTAACCCCAGAGTTTTGATATATGACTAAGGTTAAAGTTAGGTTAGTTATTATCTACCCAGTCCTGTCAAATTTGCAGGTACATGACACTTGACAGATGTTAAAGCCCTAATTGTCGACTAGGAAATGACTAAGTCCTAGTGGATTTAGGCATCTAAAGTCTTGATTGGGAATCAAACATTAGCTAAGCTTGAGTTGGAGACTAACCAACAAATTCCTAACTGGAGTATAGGTGAATCAAGTCCAAGTGTTTAAGGCTTGGTAGACAAATTCTTAGTTGGATGGTAGATTAATTAAGTCTAAGCCGCTGAAGGTTTAGCAAACAAGACCAAGTGAAAGTAGTTGGGAGTTACGGCTTGACACCTTAGTCTAGATGAGTCAACCAGACCCAATGTAAGTGCTAGTAACTTTACATTTTATATCCTACTCATTACATATCAGGAGATGGCCTTATCAGCAATTCGAGTACGGCGGTCAAAATGAAGTTTGACCCTTGTTAGGCGGCCGAAGGGTGTACGGAGGACCAGAGAGTTTCATTAACGTTATCTTTCAGATAGAAGTTATAGCCACATTAACATCTCTACAGGCAACTGGGAAGGTTCCAAGTGACCCGAGGAGTCCTATATAAGGTGTTTCGAGACGTAGCTTGAAAATCACTCATGGACACAAAATTCATTTTTGTTCTCATGCTCTAAGTGCTCCTTCGCCTTCTGTGTTGCGACACGCTGCAACACATGTTTCATTTCTGATTGACATCACCTAGAGTAACAACTACTTTAATTACTATTTGCCTCATTTTAAATTCTCAACGATATTCACCCCTCTCCTCCCCTCCCCTTCCTCTAGCATCAAGTTCGATCCTACAAAATCATATTTGCTTGTAAGTGTAGTTGTGATGAAGCATAGATTTTATTTGCCAGATAGAGAGATGCTCGAGTTATGCAGATTTCTTTCACGATGAGTCAAGCAGCTACTTTGCATAGGAATACGATAGGTTAACTTTTCCTAGACTCAAGGTGGCTTGGAAAAGAATCTGAAAGGAAACTGCTGAGCTCCAGCCATAAAATCAGCGAAATGGAAGATTTCATAAACACATCAGCCAACCTATGCAAAACTAGAAGAGGTTTGAAGAAGCATCAAGAAAAGTAACTTAGAAAATTTGGATGATTTTCCTTTTAAAGCAAATTCCATCTAATCCTAAATAGTATGATTCCGTATACTGTTCTGAAAGAGGCTTCTTTTCATCCAAATGTAACCCCAACATGTGATTGATGGAGAAACCAAAGCAAATTGCCTATAAATACTTGGTCAACAGATTTTTGACTATTGAACTAAATAGAATTGAATTTGTTCATGATAACACACATGCACATGAGGGACATACTAGATGAAAAGAAACACCTGCAATGCCTCTTCATATATATGCCTCTCATCAGGAATGTGCCTATCATCTCCCATTCCCAAGTGCTTTTGTCCATTGCTTGTTCTTTGTTGCTGCATAATGTTGGCTGAGAATGAAGAAGGCGGCAGCTGATATGAAATGTCACTTCCAAGCAAATGTTTACTGTCTGTCCATTAAAGAGTAGCAAGTTATTGAGACATTTAGGCGTCAGGTTATATTGTGATTTGTAGACCCGATCAAATGAAGACAAAAATTGTGCATTAGCAAGTAGAAATTACCTATACTCTCTACAGAAGGTTTCATCTTGGTATGGGATTTTACTTCTACAAATGGCTGGTGGCTGAAACATTGTTGAAGTATCAATTGAGTTTCCTCTAACAAAAGATGAACGTAGAACCCTTCCACCTTTTTGACTTGTGCCAATCTCACATTTAACCGACACCACCTAATGGGGGTAAAGCTTGGTTGTTGTTGTCAGTAGCACATTTCATCTTAACCATGCAATCAAAATCAGGTCGCATAGAAAAATGCATTTTTCCTTTTCCACTGATCCAATTTCCTGCCTTATTATCAGAAGAACCTTTTGGTGCATCTTTTACATTTGCTATCAAATTAGAGCCCCTACTTTTTCTGAATCCCTTCCGCATAGGGTCAACAACAGGTCGTTTATAATTTCCTAAGCTAGGTTTCACCAACATTTCGTTCTGGTAATTAACCATGATATGGAAGTTTCACTCACTGCACAAATGATAAAACGATGGCACTAAATAGTTTCACGCCCAAACCAGGTAAATTAGTGTTGGGTTCGAAGCAATAGTTAAACAATAAAATGCAGCTGAAAACGAACCCGCCAGAAATCAAGGGGAATGCTAATTTCTAACCATTTCACAGAATCTAGGCTCATTATAGCTTACCTTCTTGATAGAATGTAGGCTCGTTTAAATCAACATATATTACATCACCATGGTTAGACAAGAGAAGAGAATATTTATCATATTGACGAGATATCCTATTAGATCTACATAGATCTTGATCTACTTGAACAGGTTGTTGTTCCATAATTTCTTGTGGAGCAACAAGTTCATAATCCATAACACCATGTGGTGCTTATTCAGGTTCCATCAAAGTCTCTGTGTTAATTTGTGTATCTCAAATTTATTCAAGATTTACTTTCTCCTACTAATTCCTCTATAAATAAATTCATTTTCTAGAAAAATACTATTGCTAGCAACAAACATTTTGCCTTTTGTGAGATTGTAAAAGTAATATCCCTTTGTTTTTTTGGGATATCCCGTAAAATAACACTTATTTAATTTGGATCATAATTTCTCTAAGACTTGAAGTCTAACATAAGCCTCACAATCCTAAATCTTCGTAAAAGACATTTTAAGATTCTTCTCCGTTCATATCTCATATGATGTCTTTATAACTATCTTAGATGGAACACATTTAATTGTGAAACCAACAGTCTCTAGACGATGTCCCCAGAAGGAAGAAGAAAGAACTGCATGACTAATCATTGATCGTACCATGCCTAACAAAGTACGATTCTTCCTTTCTGATACACCATTCTATTGTAGTGTTTTAGATGGAGTGAGTTGAGATATGATCCCAAACTCAACTAGATGATTATTAAATTCTTGACCTAAGTATTCACCACCTCAATTTGATTAAAGTATCTTAATACCTTTTCCAAGTTAGTTTTATATTTCATTTTTAAATTCTCTGAACTTTTTAAAGGATTTTGACTTGTGTTTCATAAAATACACATAGTCATATCTATAAAAATCGACAGTAAAAATAACGAAATACTAGTAGCCTCTAATTGTTGTATTAAAAGGGTCACATATATCACTATGTATAAGTCCTAATAATTCAGTAGCTCATTCACTTTGTCCACTAAAAGGAGCTTTAGTCGTCTTGCCTAATAGACAAGATTCACATACCTCATGTGATTCAAAATCAAATGAGTCTAAAAGTCCATTCTTATAGAGTTTAGATGTGTTTCTCATTCATATGGCTCAAGCGACAATACCAGAGATATGTTTGATTTAATCCATTGGATTTTAACTGCATTGTATTTATGCTATAAACTGAGATGTCAAGGTCTAGAATATAAAGCACATTCATTAATTATGCACTATAATAGAGCATATCATTTAAATAAAAAAATAACATTTGTTTTTTTATTGTAAATGAAAAATATTTCTAGTTAAAACAAACACATAATAACAATTTTGAATTCCAAAATAAACCTGGTAGGCAAAGATAAAAAATAGGATCTTACACAACTCTTGCATCATTACCAACTCATAGGTCACTTCACCCTTCGTCAATGATCTGCTCTTTCTTTGATCTGTACATTAGTACAAATATGAAGAACACATCTAATATTTAATACTCATGATGAAGAAGTAGATAAAATGACTTCTATAACATAAAATTCCTAAGACAGAAGTCTCACTTTCCTTCTTTTTCAATTCCTCTAGGTATACTTTGCATTTCCTCTTCTAATGTTAGGCTTGGCCACAATGGAAGCAGGTTCCTTCGTTAGCTACCCCTCCTTTGGGTTTCAATGCAGAAGGATTTGCCCTGCTTTTGGTTTGGGAATTATCCTTACCTTTGAGCTTATATTTTCCTTTGACCTTTTATACCATCAATATAGTATTGGGCTTGGTTCAACAGTTATCAACATGCTTAACATCTTAGGCGATGATTTATCAATTTCATTTATGTTGTAATTCATGAAAAATTTAATGGTGCTGGGAACACCAAATAATCGAACCTAATTTTGATGTTGGCAAAGGTTAAAAGTTAAGACTTATTATTATTCTAATGAGATTGACTAAGTGTGCAGGAAAGTCCTAGTTGAGACAAGGCAAAGAAGTCCTGGTTGAGTGGATTGAGCAAAGAAATACTAGTGGAGTAAAGTGGGTAAAGAAGTCTCGATCAAGTGGATTGGGTAAAGAAGTCTTGGTTGAGTGGACCGGGCAGAAGTCTTGGCAAATCGAGAACATCGAGCGGAAATCCTAGGAGTCGAGAACACTAGGCGGGAAACCCTAGGGATTGATGACACCAGGCAAAAGTCTAGACGGGTCGAGGACCAAACGTCTAACAGGATGTTCTGAAGGTCAAGATCGAATGCTGAGCAAAAGTCCAAACATTTTTGAAGGATTGAATGTTTAGCAAACAAGTAATCTCTCTTGAGAGGAGTGGGTGAGGACGAATTACCAAGAGGGAACAGTAGACGTTGGTTTGACCTAAGGTTTCACTGGAAACCTAAAAGTCATGACCAGACAGTCCAAATTTCTGAAAAGATTCAAGCACCTGGAAGGTATCCCGCCTGGAAGGTATCTAGACGCCCTAAGAGGTTTCAGACGCTAGTAAGGGATCCAGACACCCTAAACCCAGCCTGACGGTAGAATGAGGTATCAACTTCTGATTGGTTGGAATACGTCAGCTTTCAGGCGCCCGAAAAGGATCCAGATGCTTGATCAGGTCAGGATAAGTTTTGACGGATAAAGCTTCGCCGAGGTCATGCCACGTTAGTCTTGATTGAGACGCTTAGAAGGGATCCAGGAACCTGGAAAGAGCTATAAAAGAAGGTTTCGACCAACACCTTAAGTACATCTGACTCTACGACTTCTAAACTCAGGTGGTGCTCCGAAAAATGCTCTACGATGCTGAAATACTACTCTGACAACAACGCTCAAGCTACTACAATTTATCGACATTTTTATTATTGTTTATTTATTCAAAGTTTTATAACCACCGAGCTTTTAGTGAATTATCCAACAAAAACACTTAGCGAATGTGGGCCTTAGACTAGCAGCACAGGTTGTGAACCAAGTAAAAAAAATATGTTAATCTTGTGCTTGTTTTCTTTACTGTATTTTTTGTTGCATTATCTCTGGAGTTTCTTCGAAAACTATGAAAAAGTTGTTGGACCAAGTGAGGCCAACTAGAGGGAGGTGAATAGCCCTGTAAATACAAACTTGATCTTTTGCTTTTGAACTTGGCAAAGACAGCAAATCAGATAACAATTAATTTAAACATGAACAATTTTAAAAAATAGTAAGCGACTCGAGTTTACTTGATTGTAACCTGTTGGAAACCGGATGGCTAGAGAGGGGGGGTGAATATAGCCAATCACTTTGACTTAGACACAAATCGAATTTTTGCACTTCACTTTGTTAGTAGCACAGCGGAAGTATGAACACAGAAAATGCAGAAACAGAAAATGAAGGGAAACAACTACAACTAGCAAGATCGCTAACAAGGAGGGTTTACAAGGTTCGGGGATAACTTGCCCCTACTCCTTGGCGTGCCCTTAAGGTGGGCGTTCCCTTGATCGTCGGCAGATCAAGCCCCGGTTATCACCGGATAGAAGACAACCTCCTTCTCAGTGGAAAACCTCTCCACAACGTTTCAATCACAGATAAATGTTTAAGCTCAATGAAACAACAAGAAAGATCTTACTCAAGCACTCAGCAAGGACAAGAACACAACAAGCTTATTCCGAGCTCCACCCAGCGATGATCTCACGTAAGGACTCCCTCCTTCGTGTCTTCTCACTGTTGGACTCCAAGCTCCTTGTTTCTTCCTCTAAGCACTCACGTAAGAGTTGGTTGCTCCTCAGATCTCAATGACTTGCTCAAAGAATCAACAGCACACGCACACAGCAAGTCAAGTGTGGAGAACACAAAATCGCAGCAAGAACTTCAGCAAGCTCGAACACTTCGAACTCAAAACTCTGCTTCAACCGAAGTCTCTTCTCTCTTTTGTTTCTCCACCAAGCATCAGATGACACCATCCCTGCAGCTCCCAGCTGCTCATCTGCCAACGCCAGCTACCACTGAGCTATCCCTGGACTCCCTGAGCTTCCCTTAGCCAAGCTCCAGTCTCAGCTCCAGTCTGCAGCTTGGCCGTTGCAACCTGAGATGGAAAAACGGACAAACCTGCTCCAAGGAAAGCCTCCATTGACTTCTCCTTGAGTGTTTGAATCCTCCCCTGTCACCTGCAGCTTAATCAGAGTGTTAGAGTAGCATATCAAATAGCATATCATGTATCAGATGTTAAGCGCAGAGAATCGGATACGTTCAGACGCGATCAGAGCGTCTGACAGTGCAATTTGAATTAAAGTGATCGGTCACCGGACCGATCAGAGAGCCTCCTGATCAGTCACCCGACCGATCAAGCTGGGACCAGACCGATCAAGCTGGGACCAGACCGATCAGGCTCCGTCCTGATCGGTCCCCAACCCTCGATTAGAAATCGCGATTTCTTTGGACTCTCCTGGATCGATCACCAGACCGATCCCAGGTTGTGGATCGATCACCAGACCGATCCCAGGTTGTGGATCGATCACCCGACCGATCCACCCCTTTATCGGGCGATTTCTGAGCTTCGCAGTCCAACCCTCCTCATCGATCACCGGACCGATCAGGCAACCTCCTGATCGGTCACCAGACCTATCAGATCGTGGCCAGACCGATCAGGCTCCGTCCTGATCGATCATAGAGAGGAACCTGCGACACTGGATCGTTCTCCAGAACGATCTGCACAGTGATCCTGATCGGTCACCAGACCGATCAGGAGTAGTTCAGCAACGGAACTCAACCTCACTGTTTGCTCCCTGATCGGTCACCAGACCGATCAGGAGCCAAGCAGTGGGTGAAACGCATACTCCCTGATCGGTCACCAGACCGATCAGTCATCGCTGGATCGGTCACCAGACCGATCCACGAAGGAGCACCGTGCCAACTCCCTGATCGGTCACCAGACCGATCCAGGGGGCTCCAAACACCTTAGCCCTCCAAGCTAAGGATTTTTCACCTAACCCTCCAAGTTGGGAATTTGCACCTAACCCTCCAAGTTAGGACTTTTCACCTAGCCCTCCAAGCTAGGACTTTGCACCTAGCCCTCCAAGCTAGGACTTTCACCCAACTCTTTCGGATTAGGACTTTTCCAAACCTAGCCCTCCAAGCTAGGACCTGACCCTCCAAGCCAGGACTTTTTCACCTAATTCTCCAAGATGGGAATTTGCACCTAACCCTCCAAGTTAGGACTTTTCACCTAGCCCTCCTGTTAGTGATATGAGAGAAGTGTCCTAAGGCAATCGTCTTATGATTGTAAACATTTATTTTAATAAATGAAAATTCACTATTTGAGTATACATGTTTGTGTATTTGATTGGGATCTTAAACTCATCTACTCAATGTCCGCAATATAATTCACAACATAAGAGAATTTGTGATGAGATTACAACTAGTGATTATCTCTACATGTACAATTGTGAAGTATTGAAAATATCCCTCGTCGATGAATTGATAAAAACGGGCACTATCAATTCTGTTGAGACTAGCATGAGTTATTTTCTAATCAGCTGATTCTCACTGGCTGGTGACATTGGGATGTCCGGAGATAAACATGGATGCTAGTTAAGGGAACTAGTTCATTGGAGTGACTAGCTGTAAAACTTCATATGGTAATCTATATAGATATGTCAGTGAAGTTCTTACTGCAGCTTAAATGCGATGTTCCTTTGACTTGCGGTGTTCAAGTCATCTTGGTCATGGAGACTTATACTTTAACATCTTAAGCAAGCATCTCCAAGGAGGTGTGGACCCAGGATGATTGGGTATAAGCCGAAGTGCCCGAAGATGTTTGAACAGCCTACAAAGGATTCACCACTCCTTGCGAGGAGATGTATACCCAGGCCTATCGTCGGATTGTTACTCAAAGCCTCTGGCCAGAGCATGTCATGTTTAGAGTATGAGTCTCTTAAATACATGGGAGTAATTAGAAATCCAAAGGACGAGAAAGACACTACTTGGGCTAGGTGTGACGTAGTCAGCCTAGTGGGGACTGACACACATAGACCATGTCCTGAACCAAGTGGGTATAAGATGGTGAAGGGAATGGGGCACGATTCATTAGAGCTGCTGAAGGGTTTCAGAATTACTTCTGAGGTCAACCGTTGATCTTTCGATTAATTGGGGGTCATAATGTACTACTAGGTGTCACTCATGATCGTTCTATAATTAGTTGATTATAGACGGCCAACATAAATCGAAAGCCTATTTAGTCACACGCACTACGAGTAATCCGAGGGATTTAAAACGAGTTGAAAATTGGATTTTCCGATCAAGAGAAATAAGTCGAATCTGAGTTAATCAGAGGCGCAACGGAAGCTAAAAATGGCTAAGTCTTTTGAAGGCTTATTGGGCGAATTAAATGAGTTTAATTCACGATGGGTTCGGCTCGGTTTGGCCGACCAAAGAGGGGGCCAACCCTCTTTGGTTTGGCCGGCCACCACTTGGGGAGAAACCAATTTATTTGGTTTAATTAATAAAATAAATCTAGCGCGATTTGTTTTATAAATTATGGATAAATAAATTTGTATAAAGAAATTTATATAAAGAAATTTATAAAAATTTATTCTTTTTTATGGAAATTAAAATGATCCATGGAATGGTTTATTTTAATTTATAAAATCAATTATGAATTGATTTTCCATAATAAAGAAAATTTATAAATTTCTTGTAAAATTTATTCCATAATAAAAGGAGAGATGTATTTGTTTTATTATAAAGTTAGTTATAATAAAACTTGGCTTAAACGGAATAATTCATAAGAAAATTTATAGGATAAATTTCTTATGAAAAATTCCGTTAAAGGGGAGACTTGGCAAGGGAGAGGCTACTATATAAAGGAACCAAGGCTAGGCTTGATTTCTTTAATTGAGTAATCAAGAGATTTAGTAGTTCTCTCCCTCTCTCTCTTATTCTCTCCTTCTCCTTTCCTCCTAGGGCCGGCGCCCTCCTCTACTTGCTAGGGCCGGCGCACATCCACCCTAGGGCCGGCGCACCACCCTCCCTTGAGGTTGCCGTGGGTCATCATCACCAAGGAGAAGCCAACCAAGAAGAAGAAGAAGCGGATCGCAACTCCTTCCTTCCCGGAATTTAGATTCCGTTTCTTGGTGGTTAGTTTCCTTTCTTCTCTCTTGATATTCTAGTTGTGCCTTTAGAGAATTTAGTAGTTCTCGTCGGCACAAAACTCGTGACTTTGCGAAGTCATCCCGAAGAGAACTCGTCGTGGACGCGAATAGAGGCGGAGCTTCCAAGGGACGCTACGGTTGGATCTCATCCCTTTCTTCGAGTTACGCGAGGTACAAAGTAAATTAGTTTATTTTTCCGCAAAATTTTAATTTATGATCATGTCCACACATCATAAGGTTGCATGCTAGATACGTGGTTAAAATAATTTGATAAATTATTTTATGTTAATTCTTCTACTGCACGTAAAAATTTAAAATTTTACAAACCCGTATCCTTGTCAACATGCACCCGGTCCTAACAGTGGTATCAGAGCCGGTTAATGTTCGACATAATCATATAATTGTTTTGCGGAAAACTTTGTCATAATCTCAATTTTGGAAAAATTTTCAATTATGGAAATTTTCCAATTATTATAAGTTTTAGATTTAGGAATTTCAAAGTTTGGAAATCCTCATGAAATTTCGCAAACGTTTGAAATATCCTAGTTTCTGAAATTTTATGATAATTGTGAAAACTTCCCATCTTTGGAAACTTTCCAATTTTGGAAATTTTCTATTTTAGAAATTTTCCAATTTTGGAAATATGTAAGTTTTCTTTGTACTAGAAACTTACAATTATTCTGAAAACCTATTATGAAATCTTACAATTTTGGGCACTTTCTTTCAAGAAAGTCTAGACAAATTTATGGACAATTAATTGACAATTAAATTTGAGTTGGTTTTTAAATTGACAACAAAATTCTTTATTTTGGATTGAGCCTCAGGGAGCCGTCCAATTTAAAGTTAGTTGTTGTAATTTAATTTCCCAATTTTAAATGAAATTGTCATGTTTAATTTGGTTACGCTTCCGAAGCGGACCAAATTTGATTTACTACAAATTACTTTTCTTTGGGTATCTGAGCCTCGGGGAGCCACCCTTAGAAAACGATTTGTTGTAATTAATTAAATCCATGAATAAAATATGATTTAAGAGGTGATGCTCTTACATATTGTTGTCTCCAAAATTAATTAGGAAAATGGTTTCCTATAGAGTTTCTTAAATGAGATTTTCATGAAAATAATATGTGGTTGAATTAAGGGAATTGTCTCTTAATTTAATAAGATTTGATTTAGAGAAATCAAAGTCTTAAACATATTATTTCCGAAATTGATTATGACAATTTAGGAAATTGTTTCCCAAAACAATTCCTTTAATAAAGTATGAAATTAGAATTAGGAAATCCGGTTCCTAATTCAATTCATGGGACTTGATAAATTAAGTCACATACATACTTTATTAAGGAAATCGTTAGTCATGACATAATTATATGTCATGAATGTGCTTAGAAAAGAAAGGATGAGACCCAAAACCCCTTACAAAATATTAAGGCCAACACCTTCCATTAATATGGTTAGAATCGGAGTTTTGTTTCTCGTTTGGGTTGATGGACACATCCATGCCCGGCTTGAACCTCAACATGTTCAAACCATGGAATTAGTTTACGAATAATATAGTTGGAGTCAGAGGTCAATCCTTAGTTTTGGTTGTTGGACACATCCAAGCCTGACTAAACGGTTGAATGAGCTCCAACCATATTAAAACTATTTCTTGATTAATGGGTCAGCCTTAAGCTTGGAGCATCGATTTGTTGTGCCACAGCCAAGGTCGATGCAAAGAGAGGTGCAGTTGGGTGCTATGTATAATGTCGCATACTTGTTAATGAGTTAACAACCCAATGATTTATGCAAACATTCAATTAGTTGATAGCATAAAGTGATAGTTACATATATGTGATATGTAATCGGTATAATTACCTACCTTCATAGCTAAGAATAACTTGATGGCCACAGCCATGGTTGTTCTTATCTATGGTTGGATATCAACCTATTTGGAGATGTTCCTACAATCTCCCGAATTGATAAAAAGGGTTATTCAATTTGAAAAATAAATAGGATTTTTAATTAATGTATATTGATACATTCTTTATCATTCTTCTCACATAAGCTCAATTTGTATTTCTAGGTTAATCACTCGATCATGTCTTCTCTAAACTTGCGTTCCATTTTGGACACCAATAAACTGACTGGGCCAAACTTCATGGACTGGCTTCGAAACCTGAGGATAGTCCTCAAGGCAGAGAAGCTTGCATATGTCCTTGAAGATCAACTTCCCAACCATCCTCCAGAAGGTGCAACTCCAGACCAGCTAATGGCCTATCAGAAACATGTGACCGATTCTGAACTTGCGAGTTGCATCATGCTAGCCTCTATGATACCTGAGCTGCAAAAGCAGCATGAGCATATGGATGCTTATACCATCATCTTCCATCTTCATGAGTTGTTTGAAGAGCAGGCGAGATCCGAAAGGTTCGAAGTCTCCAGACTCCTCTTCACCACTAAGATGCAGGAAGGCACTTCTGCCTCGCAGTTTGTGTTAAAGATGTTGGGGTACATTGAGCGACTGAGCACACTCGGTTTTGCAATGGATCATGAACTAAGTATTGACTTAATTCTGAGTTGTTTGCCCAAAAGTTATTCACAATTTGTGATGAACTATCGGATGAACAAACTAGAGACTACCATTCCTGAGTTGCTCAACCTGCTGAAGACTGTGGAGCCTTCTGTAAAGCCGGATCAAAAGACGGTACTGTTAGTTGGTTCCTCGAAGAAAGGTTCTAAGAGGAAGGCCAAAGAACAGAATAAAGGGAAGAAGAAAAAGGCCAAAAAGACTGAAAAGAAACCAAAAGGAACTTGCCATCATTGTGGCAAGGAGGGTCACTGGCGAAGAAACTGCAAGGTTTATCTTGAGTCCTTGAAGAATAAGGCATCCGATGCCCCATCCTCTTCAGGTATCTTCGTTATTGAATGTCACTCTATTTCCTCAAATACCTGGGTACTTGATACTGGGTGTAGCTCACATATATGTAATGACATACAGGGGCTAAGGAATAGAAGAAGACTCGTCAAAGGAGAAGCGAATTTGCGAGTTGGAAATGGAGCAAAGATTGCTGCTGTTGCCATCGGAACATATTTGCTAAAGCTCCCCACTGGACGTGTCTTAGAATTGGATAATTGTTATTTTGTTCCTTCGTTAATAAAGAACATTGTATCTATTTCATGTTTGAATGAAAAGGGTTATCATTTAACTTTTAGTAACAATTGTTGTTACATAACTTTAAATGGCGTTCTTTATGGGAATGGAACTTTGTGCAATGGTATCTACACGTTAGATTTATCCAGTGACGTTTTCAATATCGAAGTTAGCAACAAACGTGCTCGAATAGATAATCGAATAGACTCCTACACTGGCATTGTCGTCTTGGCCATGTAAGTAAGAAACGCATGACCGAATTACACCGATGTGGAATTTGGAATCATTTGAACCCGGTTCATTTGATACATGCGAATCATGCTTAAAAGGCAAGATGACCAAATTACCCTTTTCGGAAAAGGTAATCCAGTGGGAGAATTGCTTGGTCTAATACATACTGATGTATGTGGACCAATGTCAACTCTGCACAAGGAGGCTATAGCTACTTCATCACCTTTATCGATGATCACTCACGATTCGGGTATGTGTTCTTGATGAAACACAAATCTGAAGCTTTTGAGAAATTCAAAGAGTTCAGAAATGAAGTAGAGAAACAACTTGGCAAAAGTATTAAGATACTTCGATCCGATCGGGGTGGTGAATACTTAAGTCAAGAGTTTCAAGATTATCTTAGGGACAATGGGATATTGTCCCAATGGACTCCGCCGTATACACCACAGCATAATGGTGTATCTGAGAGGCGAACCGAACCTTAATGGACATGGTTAGGTCGATGATGAATCATGCAACTCTTCCAAAATCCTTTTGGGGCTATGCACTTAAGACAGCTGTTTACTTGCTAAACAGAGTCCCGACCAAGGTAGTCTCTACTACTCCATATGAGACATGGAATAGTAAGAAACCTCACTTAACTCACCTTAAGATATGGGGTTGTCCTGCTTATGTGAAGCGGACTGTATCAGACAAATTGGATGCTAAGTCTGATAAATGTCTATTTATTGGATACCCTAAGGAAACGAAGGGTTACCAATTCTATCATCCCTTGGAACAAAAGGTGTTTGTTTCAAGGCATGCTGTATTTCTGGAAAAAGAATTTCTTTTACAAGAAAACAGTGGGAGTGGCATTGAACTTGATGAAGTTCAAGAAACTCCAATAGACATTACAGAGACACCTAGTCTAGACCCACAACCAATAACTCATAATGATGAGCTATCAGTTGAACCTAAAACAACACCACCTCTTCGTAGATCTGATAGGACACGCAATATTCCAGAGAGATACGGATTTCTCATAAGCGAATCGAATGACGTGTTACTCATAAGCGATGACGAACCTATCAGTTATGAAGATGTTCTGAAATGTTCAGAAAGGGACAAATGGCTTGAAGCCATGAAGTCGGAAATGGATTCCATGTACGAAAATCAAGTATGGGACTTGGTTAACCCACCTGAAGGGATTAACCCATAGGGTGCAAGTGGGTTTTCAAGAAGAAAACCGACATGGAAGGTAATGTTGTTACCTTTAAGGCTAGATTAGTGGCAAAAGGATATCGTCAGAAACAAGGAATTGATTATGACGAAACCTATTCGCCAGTAGCTATGCTTAAATCCATTCGGATGCTCCTAGCCATAGCAGCTCATTATGATTATGAGATATGGCAAATGGATGTGAAAACAGCTTTCCTTAATGGAAACCTGCTTGAGGATGTATACATGATACAACCTGAAGGTTTCACATCGGTTGATAAAACCAAAGTATGCAAGCTTCGACGATCCATATATGGACTGAAGCAAGCATCTAGGAGCTGGAACATCCGTTTTGATGAGACAATCAAAGAGTTTGATTTCTCACAAAATCCTGACGAACCTTGTGTGTACAAGAAGGTTAGTGGGAGTGCAGTCGTATTCCTAGTATTATATGTCGATGACATATTACTTATAGGAAACGATATATCAGTTTTACAGACAGTTAAAATTTGGTTGTCCAAAACTTTCTCCATGAAAGACCTGGGAGAAGCAACCTATATCCTTGGGATTAGAATCTATAGAGATAGATCAAAACGGTTGCTTGGTCTTTCGCAGTCTACATATATAGACCGAGTGCTAAAAAGGTTTAGCATGTCGGAATCCAAGAAAGGTTACCTTCCCATCAGGCATGGGATCAACCTTTCAAAGTCTATGTGTCCGCGCACAGAAGACGAGAGGATTTGCATGAATAAGATTCCTTATGCATCCGCGATAGGATCTATCATGTATGCTATGTTATGTACTAGGCCCGATGTATCATATGCTCTGAGCGTCACGAGCAGATACCAGTCTGATCCAGGTATGGATCACTGGGCGGCTGTCAAGACAATCCTTAAGTACTTAAGAAGAACTAAGGATGTGTTCCTAATATATGGAGAAGGAGATATGGTAATACGTGGGTATACAGATGCCAGTTTCCAGACAGATAAGGATGACTCCAAATCTCAGTCTGGATACGTATTTACTTTGAATGGAGGCGCAATAAGTTGGAAGAGTTCCAAACAAGACACCGTAGCGGATTCTACCACGGAAGCGGAATATATCGCAGCTTCGGAAGCAGCAAAGGAAGCAGTCTGGATCAAGAAGTTCGTCTCCGAACTTGGTGTGGTTCCAACCATTGATGAAGCAGTGCCGGTTTACTGCGACAACAATGGAGCTATTGCACAAGCAAAGGAACCAAGGTCTCATCAGCGATCCAAACACGTGCTTCGCCGCTATCATCTGATCAGAGAGATTATAAGTAGGAATGATATACAAATTGAGAAAATTCCCACTGAAAGGAATTTAGCGGATCCTTTAACTAAGGCCTTGCCTCAGAGCAAGTTTGAGGGTCATGTTAGAGCCTGTGGTATTGGATACCGTAGCGATTGGCATTAGGCCAAGTGGGAGTTTGTTAGTGATATGAGAGAAGTGTCCTAAGGCAATCGCCTTATGATTGTAAACATTTATTTTAATAAATGAAAATTCACTATTTGAGTATACATGTTTGTGTATTTGATTGGGATCTTAAACTCATCTACTGAATGTCCGCAATACAATTCACAGCATAAGAGAATTTGTGATGAGATCACAACTAGTGATTATCTCTACATGTGCAATTGTGAAGTATTGAAAATATCCCTAGTCGATGAATTGATAAAAACGGACACTATCAATTCTGTTGAGACTAGCATGGGTTATTCTCTAATCAGCTGATTCTCACTGGCTGGTGACATTGGGATGTCCGGAGATAAACATGGATGCTAGTTAAGGGAACTAGTTCATTGGAGTGACTAGCTGTAAAACTTCATATGGTAATCTATATAGATATGTCAGTGAAGTTCTTACTGCAGCTTAAGTGCGATGTTCCTTTGACTTGCGGTGTTCAAGTCATCTTGGTCATGGAGACTTATACTTTAACATCTTAAGCAAGCATCTCCAAGGAGGTGTGGACCCAGGATGATTGGGTATAAGCCGAAGTGCCCGAAGATGTTTGAACAGCCTACAAAGGATTCACCACTCCTTGCGAGGAGATGTATACCCAGGCCTATCGTCGGATTGTTACTCAAAGCCTCTGGCCAGAGCATGTCATGTTTAGAGTATGAGTCTCTTAAATACATGAGAGTAATTAGAAATCCAAAGGACGAGAAAGACACTACTTGGGCTAGGTGTGACGTAGTCAGCCTAGTGGGGACTGACACACACAGACCATGTCCTGAACCAAGTGGGTATAAGATGGTGAAGGGAATGGGGCACGATTCATTAGAGCTGCTGAAGGGTTTCAGAATTACTTCTGAGGTCAACCGTTGATCTTTCGATTAATTGGGGGTCATGATGTACTACTAGGTGCCACTCATGATCGTTCTATAATTAGTTGATTATAGACGGCCAACATAAATCGAAAGCCTATTTAGTCACACGCACTACGAGTAATCCGAGGGATTTAAAACGAGTTGAAAATTGGATTTTCCGATCAAGAGAAATAAGTCGAATCTGAGTTAATCAGAGGCGCAACGGAAGCTAAAAATGGCTAAGTCTTTTGAAGGCTTATTGGGCGAATTAAATGAGTTTAATTCGCGATGGGTTCGGCTCGGTTTGGCCGGCCAAAGAGGGTGCCAACCCTCTTTGGTTTGGCCGGCCACCACTTGGGGAGAAACCAATTTATTTGGTTTAATTAATAAAATAAATCTAGCGCGATTTGTTTTATAAATTATGGATAAATAAATTTGTATAAAGAAATTTATATAAAGAAATTTATAGAAATTTATTCTTTTTATGGAAATTAAAATGATCCATGGAATGGTTTATTTTAATTTATAAAATCAATTATGAATTGATTTTCCATAATAAGAAAATTTATAAATTTCTTGTAAAATTTATTCCATAATAAAAGGAGAGATGTATTTGTTTTATTATAAAGTTAGTTATAATAAAACTTGGCTTAAACGGAATAATTCATAAGAAAATTTATAGGATAAATTTCTTATGAAAAATTCCGTTAAAGGGAGACTTGGCAAGGGAGAGGCTACTATATAAAGGAACCAAAGGCAAGCTTGAATTCCTAATTGAGTAATCAAGAGATTAGTAGTTCTCTCCCTCTCTCTCTTATTCTCTCCTTCTCCTTTCCTCCTAGGGCCGGCGCCCTCCTCTACTTGCTAGGGCCGGCGCACATCCACCCTAGGGCCGGCGCACCACCCTCCCTTGAGGTTGCCGTGGGTCATCATCACCAAGGAGAAGCCAACCAAGAAGAAGAAGAAGCGGATCGCAACTCCTTCCTTCCCGGAATTTAGATTCCGTTTCTTGGTGGTTAGTTTCCTTTCTTCTCTCTTGATATTCTAGTTGTGCCTTTAGAGAATCTAGTAGTTCTCGTCGCACAAAACTCGTGACTTTGCGAAGTCATCCCGAAGAGAACTCGCGTGGACGCGAATAGAGGCGGAGCTTCCAAGGGACGCTACGGTTGGATCTCGTCCCTTTCTTCGAGTTACGCGAGGTACAAAGTAAATTAGTTTACTTTTCCGCAAAGTTTTAATTTATGATCATGTCCACACATCATAAGGTTGCATGCTAGATACGTGGTTAAAATAATTTGAGAAATTATTTTATGCTAATTCTTCCGCTGCACGTAAAAATTTAAAATTTTACGAACCCGTATCCTTGTCAACATGCACCCGGTCCCAACAGTGGTATCAGAGCCGGTTAGTGTTCGACATAATCATATAATTGTTTTGCGGAAAACTTTGTCATAATCTCAATTTTGGAAAAATTTCAATTATGGAAATTTTCCAATTATTATAAGTTTTAGATTTAGGAATTTCAAAGTTTGGAAATCCTCATGAAATTTCGCAAACGTTTGAAATATCCTAGTTTCTGAAATTTTATGATAATTGTGAAAACTTCCCATCTTTGGAAACTTTCCAATTTTGGAAATTTTCTATTTTAGAAATTTTCCAATTTTGGAAATATGTAAGTTTTCTTTGTACCAGAAACTTACAATTATTCTGAAAACCTATTATGAAATCTCCAATTTTGGGCACTTTCTTTCAAGAAAGTCTAGACAAATTTATGGACAATTAATTGACAATTAAATTTGAGTTGGTTTTTAAATGACAACAAAATTCTTTATTTTGGATTGAGCCTCGGGAGCCGTCCAATTTAAAGTTAGTTGTTGTAATTTAATTTCCCAATTTTAAATGAAATTGTCATGTTTAATTTGGTTACGCTTCCGAAGCGGACCAAATTGGATTTACGACAAATTACTTTTCTTTGGGTATCTGAGCCTCGGGGAGCCACCCTTAGAAAACGATTTGTTGTAATTAATTAAATCCATGAATAAAATATGATTTAAGAGGTGATGCTCTTACATATTGTTGTCTCCAAAATAATTAGGAAAATGGTTTCCTATAGAGTTTCTTAAATGAGATTTTCATGAAAATAATATGTGGTTGAATTAAGGGAATTGTCTCTTAATTTAATAAGATTTGATTTAGAGAAATCAAAGTCTTAAACATATTATTTCGAAATTGATTATGACAATTTAGGAAATTGTTTCCCAAAACAATTCCTTTAATAAAGTATGAAATTAGAATTAGGAAATCCGGTTCCTAATTCAATTCATGGGACTTGATAAATTAAGTCACATACATACTTTATTAAGGAAATCGTTAGTCATGACATAATTATATGTCATGAATGTGCTTAGAAAAGAAAGGATGAGACCCAAAACCCCTTACAAAATATTAAGGCCAACACCTTCCATTAATATGGTTAGAATCGGAGTTTTGTTTCTCGTTTGGGTTGATGGACACATCCATGCCCGGCTTGAACCTCAACATGTTCAAACCATGGAATTAGTTTACGAATAATATAGTTGGAGTCAGAGGTCAATCCTTAGTTTTGGTTGTTGGACACATCCAAGCCTGACTAAACGGTTGAATGAGCTCCAACCATATTAAAACTATTTCTTGATTAATGGGTCAGCCTTAAGCTTGGAGCATCGATTTGTTGTGCCACAGCCAAGGTCGATGCAAAGAGAGGTGCAGTTGGGTGCTATGTATAATGTCGCATACTTGTTAATGAGTTAACAACCCAATGATTTATGCAAACATTCAATTAGTTGATAGCATAAAGTGATAGTTACATATATGTGATATGTAATCGGTATAATTACCTACCTTCATAGCTAAGAATAACTTGATGGCCACAGCCATGGTTGTTCTTATCTATGGTTGGATATCAACCTATTTGGAGATGTTCCTACAATCTCCCGAATTGATAAAAAGGGTTATTCAATTTGAAAAATAAATAGGATTTTTAATTAATGTATATTGATACATTCTTTATCATTCTTCTCACATAAGCTCAATTTGTATTTCTAGGTTAATCACTCGATCATGTCTTCTCTAAACTTGCGTTCCATTTTGGACACCAATAAACTGACTGGGCCAAACTTCATGGACTGGCTTCGAAACCTGAGGATAGTCCTCAAGGCAGAGAAGCTTGCATATGTCCTTGAAGATCAACTTCCCAACCATCCTCCAGAAGGTGCAACTCCAGACCAGCTAATGGCCTATCAGAAACATGTGACCGATTCTGAACTTGCGAGTTGCATCATGCTAGCCTCTATGATACCTGAGCTGCAAAAGCAGCATGAGCATATGGATGCTTATACCATCATCTTCCATCATCATGAGTTGTTTGAAAAGCAGGCGAGATCTGAAAAGTTCGAAGTCTCCAGACTCCTCTTCACCACTAAGATGCAGGAAGGCACTTATGCCTCGCAGTTTGTGTTAAAGATGTTGGGGTACATTGAGCGACTGAGCACACTCGGTTTTGCAATGGATCATGAACTAAGTATTGACTTAATTCTGAGTTGTTTGCCCAAAAGTTATTCACAATTTGTGATGAACTATCGGATGAACAAACTAGAGACTACCATTCCTGAGTTGCTCAACCTGCTGAAGACTGTGGAGCCTTCTGTAAAGCCGGATCAAAAGACGGTACTGTTAGTTAGTTCCTCGAAGAAAGGTTCTAAGAGGAAGGCCAAAGAACATAATAAAGGGAAGAAGAAAAAGGTCAAAAAGACTGAAAAGAAACCAAAAGGAACTTGCCATCATTGTGGCAAGGAGGGTCATTGGCGAAGAAACTGCAAGGTTTATCTTGAGTCCTTGAAGAATAAGGCACCGATGCCCCATCCTCTTCAGGTATCTTCGTTATTGAATGTCACTCTATTTCCTCAAATACCTGGGTACTTGATACTGGGTGCAGCTCACATATATGTAATGACATACAGGGGCTAAGGAATAGAAGAAGACTCGTCAAAGAGA